>VCCN01005986.1:1296816-1307047 GCA_006491835.1 Architeuthis dux | reverse complement strand
ATTTATTTATTCAGTTTTATTTGCAATTTTAAAGCCGTATAATGTGAAAATCTTATTAAAATACTGTAAATTGCAGCGTATAAGTCTGAGCCTAAAAATATCTTTAGAAAACTAGGGATTGACTTATACAGTGAGTGCAAAATATTTTTTTAAAAGTATAGCCCCATCCCAAAAAAGAAAACCATATTTTGCGGGGGGGATTTTCAAAAACTAACTTGATAAAATCCCGCTCTGGGGTCTCAGTAGTACACACAAAATTTTTACGAGGTTATGTTATGTGGTTTTTGCAGTAGGCTGTCAAATATAGACACAGACTTTTGGGGAATTATAAGATTTTTGAGCAAGTAGAAACATTAAGCTTAAAAATAACCAATCCCTAATATTACAACAAATGATTGGCCTGTCAAAGGTGGCAATATGTATAACAATTTGTTGCTGCTACTTCCTGGAAAGTTACATAGTGGTTTGTCCAAGTGTTTAATCATCTGCTCTTTTCTCGGACAAGTCAGTAATGAACCCTTGGTGAAGATATCTGTTGATAGGATAGTACAGGTAGAAGTGCAAAATGAACTCAAGTAAACTCAACTGGAATTCAAATTCACTTTGCCAATTCTATTCTTCATGCTGGTAACCATTACACTAACTTGTATTACAGGTTGGATCTCTTTAATCTGGCAAGATTGGGACCTGGCCATTGCTGGACTACAGAAAATGACCTTTTAGGACCCATTTTTTTTTTTTTTTTTTTTTTTTTTTTTTTTTTAACAAAAAGCTTTAAAATTTGCTCCTTTTCTTTCTTTAAATCATACATAGACGATCCGACCCCATAGTACTCATGCAAACTCTTTACAGAAGTTCCGTCGTCTAATTCTTTCACCTTTTCAAGCATAGATAATGTTTTATATTTATGATTTTTAGCACTTGCACCATCTTCTGCCCCTCTGGTCTCTTTGATGACATCCTAAATGGCTAAAATACAGCTGAATATATGAAATTAACAGGACTGTGTCACCAAAACACTCTGCTGCAGTGTAAACAAAGTTTGGTGCCTTAGTGCTGCTAATGGTGCCGCCCTGGTGTCAGATTGAAAGCGTACTGGGCTATGGGAGTTGCCGGACCACAGGATGCCAGATTAATGAGGCTCAACCTGTTTAACAATTATAACAAATATCCATGTTATAAATGTTTACCAAATCATTTTGACATAAGCTGATCTTTTTTATATTTGTTTGATAACAGTTGAAAGGTGACAGCAGAAAGATTTTGTGTCAACTTGTTATGAACGAGACATCAGAAGATAAAACTATTTGCACCACTTTCTTCATAAAGATGTAAAGAAATTTGTGTGTCAATTCACAATGGGTTTCAAATGCAGTAGGCGTTTTCATCATGGCTGCTTTATTATCCATTGTACAAATATTACATGAAGTGGGAAGGAGCCATTTTTCTTAATACTTTTTTGTCTCTCTTTCTTTGTTTCCATCTATCTATGCACCACCCAAATTTCTTGTAAAGAATTTCCATACTACGAGTCTAATCTTAAGTATTAAATAAGAGAACATCAGTTTTGTATCACTTTTCCATTTTCTGCAGCATATGAATAAAAATAGCTGAGATTAAAAACAAATTAATATCAAAGATGTTTCTGGCCAAAAATATGCCAAAACATGGCCAAATGCTAAAATTGTTTATAAAACATTCCAATACTGCAGTACGCACCAAAAATAAGTATTTATTAAAAATACTATGGCAACAAACTCAGCTTACCTGAATCAATACTATGTCTCAAAGTCATAAAGCAGGGGTCCCCAACCTTTTAGACCATTGACCCCTCTATGTAATCCTTGATCCGTCATTGACCCCAAGGCATGTACAAAAATATTAATACTACTAATAATAATTAAATAGACATTCAGTTTATTACAGTTTATTTCATTTTTTTTTTTTTTATTAAAAAAAAAATGAAAATTGAATATGGCCAAATGCTTTTCAAAAAGGCCAGTTTTATCAAATTTGGCCATGAACTTTTTGGTTAAGCCAAAATGGCAACTCAGGTCTTTACTGCTACTGCCGTCTCAAGGAAACCTAAAACTGACGACTGTATTAAGTTTGTAATGGAAATTCAAAATTAGTTTACTCATTTCAAATAAGCTAATAATAACCATAATATCATATGAAGCATTGGAGGGGCAGTGGCGTAATGGTTACCAACAAGAGATCAGGGGTTCAAGTTTCTACTGAGACTGTTTAGGTTCACTTGGGAAAGGCATGAATCCACTTATCCCCTCTGCTATGGGTAGGTAGCAGGGCAGTTTGTCCCCTTGGCCCTGTAAAGCAGTCTATCTAAGAGAAGGTTTCTCTGATTTCTAGTTGTTACATCAGGGTGGTTTTCAATAGCTCATCCACTCTTCACAACCGCCTTCCTTACTTAACTTGGTCTCTCATGAGAGAAGTGAATGATAAAAGATTGCATATACAACATCCCATGCAAATGTGGAAAAGAAAATGAGAAAAAACAGCTGAGCCCAGAAAGTCAGATTTGATGTACATAGGAAAACCATATCTAACGGTGAAGTAGAAAAGTCTGGCATGGTAGACCATATCTGGAGGGATAAGGGATCACACTACCTGCTCTGGGATAAGGTCCAAGTAATAAGTATCACTGGAGGAGAAGAAAGTTAAAAGTCGGGCTAGTGTGGATTTCTTTGCTTGGAAAGCATTGGAGTGCAACCCTTCATATGAAATTATCTGTGTTACACCTGGCACTGTTTGCCACCATTTTTTTTTTCTTGTTGGTTTTCATTTTCTGGTTTGCACTACCAAACTCCCCTTTCCATATGGATTTTTCTTCTTCTTTGTGTCATATCCCTTCAGGAGGTGGGCAATCATGGCTCTCCACAGCATCCTTTCCCTTTTTGCTCTCTATGCCTTCCAGTATTCTTTCTGCCATCCATCTGCTCAAACCCTTTAAGTAGGTTACCCGCTGCCTACCTTTGCTCCTTTTGCCTTCTATGCACCCTGTAAGTGTTAAATAAGGATTGTACACCTGAAAAAGGTCATAGAATGAATTAGCTGAAACATTGTGGTAACAATAAAAGCAAGAAAAAGAATGAGTTCAATAATCAAAACAGCACTTTGAATGATAATGATACATTTCAAAATTACAGAAAGTAAATTAGGTCCTTTGCAGATTCATTAAGGATTTTTTCAAAATTTCAAACAGCATTTATCCTGTGATTTGCATACTTACGAAAACTGGTATTGCAATTTCAAATATGTCTCTGCAGTAACTGTAACTGGAAACAATTGGGAGGTGCATGGCTTTGGTTATCGAGCTAACCTACCATATATGCTGATATATAAGACAAGTATTTAATTGAAAAAAAAAAACTATGCAAATATTACACTGCCTCCAATGTGCTGGTATTATGACTATGGGACTATCTGTTGAAGCTAGGTATGGACAGTTATGGGGCTTGCATGAGTTGCAGTGAGCGGTAATCCTCCAAATGCCCTGGTAAGCCATTTGTTTTATAGTCCAGGATATACAGTACAGGTTGAACCTCCTTAATTCGGCAAGCTTGGGACCTGGCCGTTACCAGACTACAAATTGCCCTTTATGACCCTTTTTTTTTTTTCTTTTTCTTTTTAAAAACATACTCAGATGATCTGACCCCATAGTATTCACACAAACTCTTTACAGAAGTTCCTTTGTCTAATTTTTACAGTAACTCAAGAGTAAATACTGTTTTATGCTTAGGCAATTCTGCACTAGCACCATCTTCTGCCCCTCTGGTCTCTTGGATGACATCCTGAACGGCTAAAATACAGCTGAATATATGAAATTAACAGGACTGTGTCACCAAAACACTCGGCTGCAGTGTAAACGAAGTTCAGCCACCCTGGTGGCAGATTAACAAACTAATCGCGACTGATTCAAAACATGCCAGACCACAAAATGCAAGCGGTTCAACCTGTATTTGCTTAGAAGAAAACTTATTCACTGCTACTTTTCTAAATTTCAAGTTATAAATGTATAAGCGTACCTGTAAAGTGATTTTTTTTAATAACTTTTTTCTGCAAATATGGATAGAATTTAAAGTTTTTTTTAAAGATTTAAAGATGATTCTCATTACTATCTGGGCCTCTCATATTAGTGAAATGCGAGTAATATTGTAGGCATGTCATCTTATTGTTCTGGAGAAAGTAGACTTTGGAAGTCTTGTATTTATTGATGATCAAAAAAGATTCTGCAATATTTCATTTTAGGAAATGCAGCTTTACATTAATAAGTCTGTAGCCTAATGATGAAAAAATATTTATTTTCTACTTCAAGTATTTATTTTTTTAACATAATCTCCTCGAACATTGTACTGTGAAAATTTCAGCTAAAAATTCAGCTAATAACTGTCAGGTTGTGGACATTGATCCACCCTCATAAATTTGCCTTAGCACTTTTCACTAGTTCTGAACTAGGAAAGAAAACTATCAATATCAAATTTGATATCCTTCATATAACATTGTGGCCATGAATATATGCAATGATTTTGCATAGAAATGCAACAATACCACATTTATAACCACAATATATTTTGTAGCAGTGAACTAGGATAAAGAGCATTTATCTTTTGCTTCTAGAAATGACTGCACACAGAGATCATATGCAGTTGACGTTTTATAGCCTTCAGACACTTCCTTGGAATTTTTAACATTTTGTATATCAAGAACACAATATTTTTTGCTTCTAGGAATGACTGCACACTGAGATGATATATGCAGGTGACATTTTATAGCCTTCAGACTCTTCCTTGGAATTTTTAACATGTTTTGTATATCAAGAACATAATATTTTTTGCTTCTAGGAATGACTGCACACTGAGATGATATGCAGGTGACATTTTATAGCCTTCAGACTCTTCCTTGGAATTCTTAACATGTTTTGCATATCAAGAACATAATATTTGTGTGATTTTAATGAGAGTATCCAATTCAGTCTTAGTGAAAATACTAAAAATTTGCTCTTAAACTCAATAATAATTGCTTGTTTTCAATTACTAAATACATTGGTCTTTATATCAACTTGTTTGTTAAAATTCCTGACAAAGGATTCTGACTGCCAGTCGGCAAACAACCTTCAACTGTACTTTTAATCATGTTATAAATAACGTTGGGGAAATGAATTGTTGCACAATTCAATAGAGGAAATACTAAAAATAAAAATAAGTGTAAGTGTAAATTTTTTTCCTTCTCTTTTCATTGACTTTTTGCATATTTTCTATTCATGTGCAGTTAATTATTTTGTTAGTCTAAGATCAAAAGATTTTTTTTCCTTGGCATGCTTTTTCCTGTCTGTCTGGAGTCGGCCATCATTGCCTGTCATTTATTTAGTTATTTTTTTCTCTGTTGGAAAGTGATACTCTAATAATTATGGCTGCTTTTCATGTAAACATGTTTGTGACTTGACTTATGAGTTGAATATTTTTCTTCTTTCTCTATATTGTTTCTTTCCATTCTTATGTAGTTTGGTTTGGCTTAGACACTTGCTTTCTCATTGGCAGTTTCCAGTGGTTCTCTTATCAAACTGCTTCCTCTCTTATTCTTTGTTCTTTGGTGCAGAATATCTATTTATGAGGTCTGTCTGGAAAATATCCAGCCATTTAATATTAACAAAAGAAATAACCTGATTAAACTTGCTAATCCTAAGACTTTCCAGTTTAAACCCAAGATTTGCTGAGATTATTTGTCTCTTGCTTTTATTCAATATGCCATGTTAACTGTAATTCAGATAATATCAAATTGGCCAATGAGTTTAAATATAAATCAATCTTTATTATTATTGGATGAAGTATTGTAACACACCGCATTTTATTAAATTTGACTAGTTTTTTACCTTCATCCTAATTTTAGTTGTTTAGTCATTTAGTCGGTTGTAAGGAGTGAGTTTATAAGTGTAAATCAGCTTCTGCTAATCCATGAAGTCTTTGTGGCCGATTGGTAAAAGCAGCTAGGTGTACACCAGTCACCCTTTGGCAATGAGGGTGTGAGTTTGATTCTCACCGAAGGCGTACTCTTTATTTCCGATTGCGCTGTTATTTGTTGCCATAGAAATGGTGGCCTGAATTAATAAGTTGTATAAAAATAACTAAAATTAGGATAAAGGTAAAAAAAACTAGTCAAATTTAATAAAATGTGGAGTTTAAATATGTATATATCTCCTCTGTATGTATTTGTTTTGTTGAATTAGGTTCATGTATTTATCACTTTCTCTTTTTATGCAGTAAATACCTGTGTAGGTAAATCTTTTCTAGCCTTAACATATGGTCCCATAGCTTTCCATGAACAAAGCCTGTTTTGCTTGCTGATATGGGATCCTCTATTAGCTCTATTGACAACTCCAGGAGGCCTTTTACTCATATCAATGGCCCTTACTCAAGCCAGGCTTAAATACTGGGTGGCCACCTACCCTTAGACATACTCACAATCCCTGTGAAAAAGAGAAGACCTGCCTTCTTTTTTTCCTACTCTATACTGTCTTCAATATAGTTGTCGTCTTCATTTTTTTTCTCTCTAGATTTGAAGATATAATAATCCCTATCAAACAACTGAATCGCCTCAGCTACAGCTAAATCCTCCTGTTGATATTTAATGTTTGTGTATATTTGTATTGTCCTTTAGTGAGTATACATTGTAGATAATATACTCTAATAATTCCCTGTGTGTGTGTGTGTGTGTGTGTGTGTGTGTGTGTAAGCATCCGTCTCTTAAGAGACAACTCCCATTATGAGTATGCTTTACAAATTTCAAGTCTTGTCGAGACCAGGATTTTATTCTTACAAGTTTTATGACACCCCTTTGGCAGGATGCAAGTCCACTAAAGGGATACTTCCACCCTAATCACACAGTTTAGAGTGTACTCAATTAGCTGGTGAGTGTACAGGGAAGTTTTTCCTAATGAAGAGTTTTCCAAACTCTTTGCTCATACAGGGAATTGAACCAGGGACCTTCTGCAAGTGGGGCAATCGTACTAACCATTATACTATCCAAGCGAACATGTATATATGTGTGTCTACATATATAAATGCTTATATCATGTATTCCAGTTTCTGATCAATTTAAGAGGCATTCCATTCAATTTCTTTTTTTTATGAATTGTTGTCTTCATGTACCAGGTGCATCTTTGCATATTCAGCTTGTCCTTTTTGCCTTTTATTTTGTTTGTGTCCATTTGATTCTGATAATATAAGGTTGTCAGGATTCCACCAGTGCATGTGCTGTATAAACACACCACTTAGCCACCACTTCAAACATGTAAGGGTCAGCTCTGATTTGATAGCTTTTTGTCTGTATGTACTATATATATATATGTGTGTATATATATATGTGTGTGTGTGTGTGTGTATATATGTGTGTGTGTGTGTGTATATATATATATGTGTGTGTGTGTGTGTGTGTATATATATGTGTGTGTGTTTCCAGTTAATAAATGTCTTTATAACTATCATATTTTGTCCGATATAAAATTATCCATTCTTTGAAAGTCAGAAGTTTACATACACCTTAGCCAAATACATTTAAACTCATTTTTCACAATTCCTAACATTTAATCCGGGTAAAGATTCCCTGTCTTAGGTCAGTTAAGATCACTACTTTATTTTAAGAATGTGAAATGTCAGAGCAATAGTAGAGAGAATGATTTATTTCAGCTTTTATTTCTTTCATCACATTCCCAGTGGGTCAGAAGTTTACATACATTAAGTTGACTGTCCCTTTAAACAGCATGGGATATTCCAGAAAATGATGTCATGGCTGTAGAAGCTTCTGATAGGCTAATTGACATCATGTGAGTCAATTGGAGATGTAAATGTGGATGTATTTTTAGGCCTACCTTCAAACCCGGTGCCTCTTAGCTTGACATCATGGGAAAATCAAAAAGAATCAGTCAAGACCCCAGAAAAAAGACTGTGGACCTGTAAAAGTCTGGTTCATCCTTGTGAGCAATTTCCAAACGCCTTAAGGTATGACGTTGATCTGTACAAACATTAATGCGCAAGTAATATACACCATGGGACCACACGGCCGCCATACTGCTCAGGAAGGAGATGTGTTCTGTCTCCTAGAGATGAACGTACTTTGGTGCAAAAAGTGCAAACCAATTCCAGAACAACAGCAGAGGACCATGTGAAGATACTGGAGGAAACGGGTACAAAAGTATCTATATCCACAGTAAAATGTGTATTATATTAACGTAACCTGAAAGGCTGCTCAGCAAGGAAGAAGCCACTGCTCCAAAACTGTCATAAAAAGCCAGACTGCGGTTTGCAATTGCACATGGGGACAAAGATCTTACTTTTTGTAGAAATGTCCTCTGGTCTGATGAAACTGTTTGGCCATTATGACCATTATGTTTGGAGGAAAAAGGGTAAGGCTTGCAAGCTGAAGAACATCATCCTAACCGTGAAGCACGGGGTGGCAGCATCATGTTGTGGGATGCTTTGCTGCAGGAGGGACTGGTGCACTTCACAAAGTAGATGGCATCATGAGGAAGGAAATTTACGTTGATATATTGAAGCAACATCTCAAGAAATCAGCCAGGCAGTTAAAGCTTGGTTGCAAATGGGTCTTCGAAATGGAAAATGACCCCAAGCATACTTCCAAAGTTGTGTCAAAATGGCTTAATGACAACGAAGTCAAAATATTGGAGTGGCCATCACTAAGCCCTGATCTCAATCCAATAGAAAATATGTGGGCAGATCTGAAAATGCCTGTGCAAGCAAGGAGGCCTACAAACCTGACTCAGTTACACCAGTTCTGTCAGGAGGAATGGGCCCAAATTCCAGCAGCTTATTTTGAGAAGCTTGTGGTAGGCTACCCGAAACGTTTGACTCAAGTTAAAAAATTTAAAGGCAATGTTAACAAATACTAACTAAGTGTATGTAAACTGGGAATGTGATGAAATAAATAAATCATTCTCTCTATTATTCTGACTTCAACTATATATATGTGTGTGTGTGTTGTATATTTCAGTGGATAACACTTGAAGCATCCAAAAATGGGGCTGTCCCATAGGCCAGATACAAAAATAGTGACTAAACAGTGAGCTAAACTTTTTAAAACCAAATGGTGTTAGAACCATTCTCTCTTAATCATGTCCCACCTGTTATGTAAAACAAGTGCTGTTTCCCTTACTCAGAATTTGTATTGTAGTTAACTGGTTCACCTTGTCATGTTTTTGTATTGTTTTCTGAGCTTTTGCTACTTCCAATTACATGAGATCTTTATAACATTGCCCTTCAGTTAGCTCTGTCTTTTTGATTCTACTATACAAAAAGAACTATAAAGTAATTTTCTTTGAAATTTTAGTGAAACACTTTAGAAATATTTTAATCATTTATTGTAATTGGACACTTTCAGATCTTGAAATTTTCCACTATATAGTCAATTGAATTTGAAATAAACAGGTCTCATTAGTCACACAGTAGAAACCGTCACATAACCAACATCTTTTGGCTGCATGCCGTGTTGGGGGTGATCAATTAAAAAGTTGGAAAAATGGGCGATCAATGAATAAGTTACTTGTCTTGCAGTGATCACTAAAAATGTTGATTTCCGAGAATCTAGCTCTATTAGTGCGGCCTGTACATGCGACACTTACATACATAGCCAGCCAGCCAGAATCATTAAAAACTGAAGAAATCTATTTGTCAGTTTCTAATCTATCATCTAAGCCAATTAAGAGAAGGAAATAAATGCTGTATGATAGAAATTAACAGGTCTGTTTGTTTTTTTTAATTTCCTTTTTGGTAAATATTTTTTTCTATTTTGAAGGGATTGGACAAATGTTTCACTGACAAGTTAACAATCTTTATTACTAATTACTGTCATGACCTCTGAACAACAGGAGTTGGCTTGTGCTATTTTTAGAAGCACTTCCTGCTTGTCTAGACAGTTGACCTTGGGATCAGTCAACTGGTCACACCTATTTTGGCGTCTCCTAAATCAAACATATCTAAAGATCAGCTAAACCTTCTGAATGCTAAACACACTCTATTCTATTTTTCCTCCTTATCCTCTCACCTACTAACCAGTACTAAAGCCACTACTTAAGAAGAAACAGATGAACTAAAAAAATTACTGATCACCTTGTATTTCTACATAGAGAAAAAGGTAGGCTGTATTTTATATATATTCTTTTGACTTTGTGACTTCCTTTCGAAGCCCAAGTCATCACAAT
>VCCN01005986.1:1280654-1292465 GCA_006491835.1 Architeuthis dux | reverse complement strand
GCTGATAAATTGATGTTCCTTTATGCTAGCTTTGTATTTTGTGGATAGATGCTATCCATTGTTGTGCGGATCTGATTTCCATGTATCTGTCCATCTAAATAATTTCTGCTAGTGGTATTTGATACGTATTAGAGTGAAACACTCGAAATTCGTAATCTACATCGAAAATTGGTCTCAAAAAGTTGTACTGCAACCTTGATGAGAAAAAAATGTTCAATTTTGTTGACCAGTGTTATTTGATATTTCTAAATTATTTTCTTTCATTGTTTTTCTCATCAGGTCGTGATGAAACTGCTGCTCCCAAGTCAATAGTGCATATATCAAGTGGTTTATTTGGTCTTTACATCCTCTATAACTTCTTTCAACTTGCTATGCTTTACCTCCTCATCAGTGCCATTCTTGGTTATATTGTGATTACCATAACCATGTTCAAATGTCGCACACAATGTGGGCCATGTGTATCTCTACTTATCGTTGTGGTCATTATATTACTGTAAGTATTTTTTTTAGATTTGATTTACTTTTTGTATTGTATTTCTTTTATTTTTGTCAAGATTCAATCTTATCCTTCTGTACTATTTGACACCACTTTATTCTCACTACAGTTATCATATAAATCAGCCATTCTCAAATTCTTTTTAGCCCCAACCCCCTTAACCCTTTATGGGGCAAGTGAATATATAGGTTCACCTGAAGACCCGTCAGCCACCTGCAAATATTGTAGCCACAAAGACAACATAATCCACACCAATGTGGTCTGCAAGCTTTTCAAAGTACACTTGTGCTTGAACAAAGACAGAAACTGTCTTGAGTCATACCACACCCCATTAAATTAGCCTGTTTTTGGCTCGCACAATAAAATTTAAAAATCAACCCAGAGGTGTTATTTTTTTGTCATGGCTAATTCTTTTGTCAGCTGCAGAAACTAAACTATTATTGGATTATATTCATTTGATGTATTGCCTTGTGTAAAACATTGAAACATGGTTTAAAAGCATTAAATACTTTTCTGATGATCAAAACACAGCACCATTACAGGAAAAACACAAAATATGTGGGTTTTTTGAAAGCTTGAAAAGTAATGTAGTCAGTTGAAAAAATGGTTTAGATTTTGCTGAATTATAGTTCAATCTATCGTCTTTCATTCCTAAAAATGTAAAATGTCCTACTCATATCTAACTTGGCCAAACTGACGCAGAAAGTGCTACAATTCAGAGAATTGTTTTCAGGAGAATTCCAACCGAGTTTCTGAGTATCAATAAATTAAAGGATTATAACACTTGAAATCTCACCAGGTGACACTTTTCTAGAGACAAATCAACTCGGAAAATGTCAGCTTGATTGAACAAATGGTTCAGAAGTTATAACAAATTGAAATCTGCTTAAATTTGCATGTTGCGAGCCGCAAGCATGCTTTTGCCAACTTCATCCTTCATAATTTTGATATTAAGATATCTAGCTGAAATTTGTAACCCAGTAGGTTCCCATCTGCTAATTTCTTGGAAGACCCCCCCATTTTCCCCCATTTTGAAGGATTCCTAAACCACATAGAATAGAGGTGAAATTTGGGTGAAAAACTATAGGGGTACCAAAATTCAGTTAGATATCTTTTTAAATAGCATAGTTATGAAGTGTCAAATTTGGCAAATCATGCTTGCAACATGTAAATTTAAGCAAACTTCAATTTGTCATAACTTCTGAACCATTTGTTCAATCAAGCTGAAATTCTCAGAGTTGAATTTTCTCTATAGAAGGTATCAACTACTGAAATTTCATCAAAATCTAAGATGGTGCCCATTAGGCGAGTTGGTGTGATACTATGGTTATGCTAGATTTTACAAGTGCATAGGTGTTACATTGAATGTTATATAACAAATTATATAAGCCCGAATTTGCTGGGTATGTAACAGTTTGGTTATCAAAATAGATACTTTTGTTTGAGATTTGAGAAATGCGAAACAAAAATCACTATCAGAAATACTAGCTGAGAAAGGTTAAAAAGTGGAAATGAAAAGATCTTCTGCACTGAAATTATAAAAAATTACACTTGTCGACCTAACACAGAACACAGGCTTGTTTTTGTACAGAAAGCCCTTATCAGAATCCTAGCAACGTGTTGTCATATTGATTTTGAGACAATGGAGAGAAATGGAAATCTTGTCAAAACCCAAGTGTACCCCCAAAATAATAGTAATTAGAGAAGGTGCCAGGGAAATTAATTTCTCCCCATATCTGTCAGACCCAACCATAAAATTGAGGCTTGCCCATAAACGAGGGTAGATTGTTTTTCAGTAAGATTTTGATTGACCTGCCTGGTGAATTCTTGTCACTTTAATCTCTGAGGTGGAGAGGCAAAGAAATATTGTACTCGCAGTAATAGTAAGAGCCAGATGTAAACTTGTACAAGTCCCATTGAGGACTAGAGACTACAGAGTGAGACATGGCTTGCTTCTACTTCCAAGGCTGAAACCCTCAATTCCCTGTGAGGCTACCAGCAGTGGACTGCAGAGATCTTCTCCGCCTCACAAAAAAGCTATAATCCTGACCTGAAGCAGATTTTAGAAGTATTGTATCAGACAGAAGACTATAATATCGACTTGATCTTCGAATAAATGCTTTGTTATTGTATATAACAATGTTACATGTTCCTGTTTCCAGTTGTCTTGTGATTGCTATTGTACATCCGCCTTTGGCTTTCATCGACACTTCGATAGCAGCGTCCAGCCTTTGTCCATTGATCTTTGAACACAACATTGGGGTGGTCGAGGCTTCACGTGGAGTGAACAACTGAGGTCGAGGGTGTAGGAGTTACATTGGAATGACCCGCTTGTAATTGACAGCAGAACTATTCAATGAATAGCATAAAAAATGTGAATTGAATTTTTAAAAATTCACCAAATGATCAAAGGAAGATAATTTTAGTCAGAAGTTACTTCCATTGAAATTGACCTTCTATTTCTTTGTATGAATTTGAGAGTTAAGCTATTTTCCAAGCTTATAACAGTTAGTGGCTTCATTTACTATGCTAGATTTTCTATTCTAGTGTTCAATTAAGCTGCTGACTACTTAACAGTGGAAAATGATGTCTGTATGCAAAGCTGTTTCAGTTGAGCTCTTTTCATTGCAGACACTTTATGACAATTTAATAGTCTACTTTGTGGAATTTTCTTGAGATTCCCTGCATAATCACTTTGAAGATGTGAAGCATAAAATACCTATTGGCATGGCTGTTTTCAAATGTACCTGTTAGACATCAAAAGGATCAAGTTAAATGTATGCATTATATATATTAGAAACTGTCAACATAGGTTTCTTCGGTTTTCAAGTCAGTCTGGCAGGCTATGTATGTATCATGCACACAGTCCACATCAATGGCGCTAAAGGGCTGAAAATTTAAACATTTACTCTTGTCTAGAAAAAAAACGTTTTTTTTAAATTCCCCTCCTAAATAGGTTTCTAGTACGGGGTTCATTTTGCAATGTAAGTTTATGCTAAATTGGTCCCTCAGTTTGTGTATGGCATCAATGCTTGTTTTTTGAAAATTCAGACTTTTTTAGTGATCACTGCCCAACAAAAGGTGAGAGAAGTAACTTATTCATTGATCACCCCCTTTTCCTACTTTTTTAATTGATCATTCCCAATACAATCAAAAGCAACCTTTTTGAATGAAGTTAGTTAAAACTAGAAGCTCTTAATGCCATCTAACAACAAAAAACCAAACAAACTTCTTTGGTTACCCAATAATTAAAATGTCTGCTTTCTACTCAAACATGTTTACCTTCATCTTAATTTTATTAGTTGTTATTCAAGCTTCTGCTCCCAGTTGAAGTCTCTGTGGCTTAATTGGTAAAGCAGGCATCACTGCCGGAGGTTAATCGGTCTGAGTAAAAAGAAGCAATAAAAAGCAACTAATAAAATTAAGATGAAGGTAAAAAGTAGTCATAAAAATTTTAAATAATGATTTATAATAATTCATCTAATAAAAATGTAAAAATGCATATTAAATGTTGAATAATTATAGCATTGCTTGTACTTATGTTTTGCTAATTTATTTTCTTATTTAGGGAAGTATTTATTGTTGACAGTACATCATGGCATAAAATTAGGGGTAAGTTAATAATTCTTTTGGTTTGCTGTATTTAGAAAATGATCTATCAGTTACATTTAATGTTTTTGTTATGAAACTTGTAAAAACTAATAGTTAGTAGAGAAACAAAACCAGTTTTAAATGGGCCTAATTGACATCAAAGTTTTGCTTCTTTTTTTTTTTATAATGTTTATCTAAAAAAAAAAATAAGATGTTTCATTCTACCTTGCATTATTTTTTTTTTTTTTAAATTTAATTTTAGTTAATTCTGGTTTTGGAGATTAAGATTTGTTTTAAAACAGGGGCTCCCAAACTTTTGTAACGTCTGTACCCCTTGGGCCTTCCCATGTACCCCTAACAATTAAGGATAAAAAATTGATAAAATTATATTGATTTTATTAAGTCTATTTAATTTTTAGTGAAAGGTTTGGGAAATAACTTTTAAGTTTATCTTCCAGACTCATAAGATACTCAGTGATTAATTCTTTGAATATGAGATGGTTAAGCCTGTTTTTTGGCAGCAAGTCGATTAATTATGAGGGGAAACTTTAGCAACTGAACAATCAAGATCATGTTCCAGTGTTTTGAGATTTGCAATATATATGTATATGCAACTTTGTTCCATGAAAGAAAGAGGGTGGATAACTTTCCTAGTTGGTTGTATTTATCAGCTGTATTGTAACAAGGTTGTTACACCGTACAGCAGTGTACACCATGTTGGGAACCCCTGTTTTACAGTATTAACAAACCAGATAATGTCATTAAAACATTCCAAGAAAAGCTGTTTCTCAATAAACCAACTTTCTAGTATTGACCAAATAAAGTGACCTTAAAATAATCACACTTAAATGTCTATTTTGACATCCACTTAAAAATTTAACTTATTTTCTATCTGTATTTCCATTTCAAAATTTATTTTTGTTTCTATCTTTCTTTACAGGTTCACAAATGATTATGTCAATGAAAATCATTTCTTTAGCTTTTGATATCAGTAACTGTGCAATAGATTATCTACCAGATGTTTGGCAATATCTGGGTTATGTCTTTAATGTAGGAACTGTGATATTTGGGCCCTGGATCAACTTCCATGAATATTGTAATATAACTCAACAACATCTACGACCATTGGTAAGTATTTACACATTTAACCTATACTGTTGTAGAGGCTACAGTAATTCAGAATAAGGAAGTATTTATCTTTGAGTCAATATGATAGTTTCCAACTCTGCATGGACTGGTTGCTAAAGTTAAGAGATATATACCCTGTATAATATATAAATATTATACAGGGTATCACAAAAATATTTTAATATCAATTTTGCTTATAATCTTTTTCCCCCACCCCTTCTTTTTAGCTTGGCAAAAGCCAAAATAATGACCATATATGTTACATAAGTAAAATTTATCACCGTTTTGTAAATTTCATTTAAAAAAATATATTTATAATTATGAAAATTAATTAACAAACAAAAATATTAGATTTTTAAACCCATTCATAAATTTTTGGTACACACTGTATATCTGATTATTCAATTATAGAGATAATTGTCAATTTTCTTAATATGGCAATGCAATGGTGTGTCTGGTCGTGCTGACACAAGCAAGAAAACAACCAAGGGAATAAAAGAATACCTTACCACTTGGCTGGTTGGTCAGGTCGGTGATCATGACTACAGTGATTCAATACTACACAAAATGTTAATATTAAACTTTTTTCTGAAGAAATAGGTTCCCCCCCCCCTCTTTTCATAGGGATTATACACCTGACAAAGGCTGAAGAAAGGATTGGCTGAAATGTTGTGGTAACATCAAGAATATAAAGGAGTTCAATTGTCTGAACAAATTTTGGAATGATAATGGCTCATCCCAAAATTTCAGACCAAAAACATTGGTTATTACCATCAGCTAAAAGTTAATATCTTTCTTATGAAGTCTTTTCTAAAACTTATCATCTAGCACAGGGGTCAGCAAACTCTGGTCAGCCGCATCATTTCATCTGGCCTGTCGACTTCAATGAATATGTGACATTACATACAAAGATTCTTTGTATTCCTCATCTATCTGGTTAGCAAACAATAAAATTCAGAAAAATTGAGCAAAAGTCTCATTTTTGCAATGACCTCAAATGAATCAGTTTTATTGCTAAAAATGTTTTAACACTAGGCATTCCTGATGTTTTATTAATATAAACAAAATTTGAACCACAATTAAATAATATTTTGTCCCTAAAAAAATTTCATAGTTCTCATTGATTGATAGTATATGGAAGTTTATGTAGGTATATACTCCTATAATAAAAAAAACCCTCAAAAAAACAAAACATTAAAGTAATTAAAAACCTGTTTCCATAACCTCTTAGGATCGTTCTTTCATTTTTTATTCATTTGGCCCATAAGACAAAAACATTTCTAATCCGCACTGCCTCCAAAAAATCTAGCAGATAGAAAAATGTTTATAATTCTTTGGAAGCTAAATATGTATTGATACTTTACTAGAAATTTATACCAGAATGCATAGCATATAAAATCTCAGAATGATCAGCAATTAATGATCATAGATTGATACTTTTTAGAATGACAAATATTTGATAGAAATAAAATGTCAACAAATTGCATTAGGCTGCTATAATTATTTAATATAAGTGGATGGTTCTCTCTTCCTAGTAGTTGTTTTTTGAGGGTTTTTTTAATGCTTTATTATTTTATATTTCAGAGTTTTTCATGGATGCTGAAACTAGTAAAAAGCTGTATTGCGGCCATGCTATGTTTAGTGATATCGTCATGTTTTCTAATGTGGATAATTCTGGACCACCATGGGAAGTAAGTATTTTAGAAATTTTATACATGTTGAATAGTTTTTGTATATGCTTAATCATTTCTCTGAAATGTCCACAATGATTTTACTCAAACTTTACAAGCAGTAGTTGCGTGATCCAAAGTTTCTTTATGAAAAATATATAATATTCCAGCAAGATTTGAACCATTAACAGATAAAAGAACATTAGCTATTATTACTGAAATATTTAAATCATCTACAAAAAGTTTCATGTTGTAATATACATTAATGACATTTTATTGGGAATATATTCAATAACTCCCGCCTCAAGGTCAGATATTACCCCCTTTAAAAATAAAACTTCTGTTTACCTCATCACACTCGGATTTTACACCTGAAGAATGTCGAAGAATGGATCGGCTGAAACATTGTGTTTACAACACAAACAACAAGGTGTTCAATCGTCCGAAGAACCATTTGAATATTAATGACCCTTCTGAAAACTATAGAAAATAACTCTAGTAGGTTTCTTAGATAATTATGTTTATAGTGTGGATGTGAGGGAATCCGACAGAATGATGGTTATGGTTAGACAATGTGGAAAAGGAAAAAGAGTGAGAAAAGCTTGTTACATCTCAAACATGTTTATTATCACAAGGATAAATCTTTATGCATTTCGTCGCAGCGAGCGACGTCTTCAGAAGAAAGTTAGTCTCAGCCACTACATATGAGATGGATGACAGCCACAGCACACACATCCAGAATCACTAGCTGTTAGATAATTATGTAAATATGTAAGTAAATTTAACAGTTGTTAATTCTTTCTTGTTTATTAGGGCATGCATAATCCTTTAAAATGAGTATTTATGTAAATGTTGCCCTTCGGGATGTATTTTTCTATTGATTTATCACCTATACCCAAGACAGATTTCCATTCAATTTTGAGTGCATTGTTACACAAAACATGAATGTTATAACCATCTGTAGTCATTACTGAAATGCTGCTAATAAAATGTCATATTTGATATCACTAAGACAGGTCTTGTTAGTCACTCAATAGAAACTGTCATGTGACCAATATCTTTTGGCAGCATGCCATATTGGAAAAAGGGGTGATCAATAAATAAGTTACTTCTCTCGCCTTTTGTTGGGCAGTGATCACTAAAGGCTGATTTTTCAAAAAACATGCATGAATGCTGCTGACTCAAACTAAGGGACCAATTTAGCATAAACCTACATTACAAATTGCTGGTTTCTAATACATAACTTCAAGTCTAATGCTCTAATCATCTAATTTGCAGTCTGGTGCCATTTTATTTACAACTAGTCCATGACCCATCACTTTGACGCCTTTTTTTTTTTTAATTGATCATCCTCAACACAGCAAGACGTTGGTCACAGGACGGTTTCAATTGAGTGACTAATCAGAGCTGTTTCTTTTAAATTTACCCTTTCATTTCCTGACTTGGTTTCTGTTTTGTCTCTTCCAGATGGTTCTTGGCCTACAGAGATGCCATGTCCTTCAGATTTAGTCACTATTTTGTCTGTTATTTGTCGACTGTTTCCCTCACACTAAATGGTCTTGGTGCAACTGAGTCAAATGGAGAAGTGAAATGGTAAGTTGAATGTACAAAGGGTAAATGAATAAGTCTGCAGCCTAACGATGAAAAAAAGCTGTTATTTTAGGCAGCAAAATATTTTTCAACATAATCCCCTTCCTTGTCAATCCACTTAATTCAGTGGTGAATATTTATCACATAGATCAAACATTATACAGGTATACCTTGATTAGTGTGGTTAATTCATTCCAGAATTTTCCGCACTGTTCAGGGTCTTATTATGATTTAATGTGTTTTTGTTTTCTACTTACATTAATTTGTACTGCAATACCATAACCGTACTATATCAAAATCCACACCAATCAAAACTGTACTATTCAAGGTATTCTTGTACAGTGATAATTTCAGATCAAACTTCAGCTAAGAACCATGTCCGGCTACTGACTTATTGATCTGCCTTAGTAATCATAGTTTTTGTTTTGTTGTTTTTTTACCAAAAGATAATGTTTTATGAAATTATTATAAAATACAGTCAAGTAAATTTTGTGAAATTGTTGTGAAAAGAAAAAGGTTGAACTGGTTTACAATGTAAAATATTCAGATCTTTATTTTTGTCGCCAATTTTATAATCTTGCAATACTTGGATTCAAATCATCATTAACAATTTCTAACTATTTTTTTTATTTCATCAAATCCACTTTAATCATAGTTAAACATTAAAGATTATAAGACAAAGAATTTAACAGCTTATACTTAGTTACATTAATTTGTGCAGCAATACCTTAACCGTTCTACATCAAAACCCACACTCATCAAGGTATTGCTCTATTTGCTATCCTTTCAGTTATATATATATATATAAGTGCATACAGAGGTGCGGAGTGGCATAACAGTTACTAGTGTGAAAAACGGAATCAGACGATGCTGTTTATGTTCACTTTTCATTGAGGCCCTTGGAAAAGTCATGACACCCCCCGGTATGGGTAAATAACAAGGCAGTTGTAGCCCTGTAAGGCAGTCCATCAAAGAAAAGAAGGTTACTCTGACAGAAAAACCTACAGCTTAGCAGTCACCATAGCTGGTCCCAAGCCCAAGTGAAGTAGGAGGGTTGGAGATGGGAATAGCAACTCCACCTCTTAAAGCCTACTTTCTACTGAAACCGCAACAAAAAGTCTACAAGAATAAACCAACATAAATAAATGTAAACGCTGATAATAGACACCTCATTGTTAGAAAGATTATGCATAATGTATAAATTATGCTTCTAAAAACTGAATGGAAAAATGTAGTATAAAATGGTCAATACATCTCCCCAGCTGTCAATTCTTATTGCTTCTCTACTTCCAGTAGTGAATAAATTCTCTAGTTCATCAATTATTTGTTGCAGCTGTGATCTTTTTATATCTTTCTTAGATTTTGTTCATATAGGCGGAGAATATTTTTCTGCCCTGAAAAGTGTTTGCCTTGATCTCCTCATTTTGTGATTTTATTGCCTCTAGATAAGTGTCACTCAGCATAAATAATGTCCTTTTACACTTTCTTTGGGGATACAAAAACTCATAAAAATACTTTCTGAATTTCCTCTTTCTTGTGATGTTTGTTAGCTGAATTGATCTTCTGTATGGGTGCATGCATGGGTGTGTGGCTACACGAGTCTGTTTACACAAGGCTACTTGTTAAATGTGTTCAGAAATTCCATTTTGTATTGATGGGTGAAAATGAGTTCTCCCACATAGGAGATCATAGATGGTTATTTGTGTCGAGCAAATTAGGGGTAAGTTGAGAAACCTATTCAACTTTATAGCTTAGTGATTCTTTTATGGCCGATCATCTAGTCTCGCTTTTAACATAACAAGACAGTTTTAACCTCTGGTCGGAAATTATTTTCATTACAAAAATATTGAGATTAAAAATAATATTGTCTAGGTACAATTTCTTTTTGTGTGTGTGTGTATATCTGTCTGTTTCTCTCTGTTTCTCTCTGTATCTGTGTGTATGCCTCTGCTTGTTTCTGTGTGTGTGTGTATATGTATACTGGTCTCTTTATCACTGTGCATGTACGTGTGTGTGTGTCTCTCAACTTTGTTGACAGGCAAGCATACACCTCTTGTAAAGAAATGTATTTTTCACTATATTTTCAGTAAAATGTAACTAATATTTTTCCAAAATCCAGTCAAATAATCATTAAAGTAACTAATTTTCTTCCAAATTTAGTGATTTAGATCCAAAGCATTTTTACAATGCAGGTAATGTGAACAAATTCAGATTTTTAGCAGACACATACTCGGACGTCATCCAAAGTCAAACTAAAATAGTACAAGAGTTTCTTTCATTCAAAAACATGTACGAATAATAATGAGCACTAGCAGTATGGCTAATTCAAGTGCCGAAAAACTGACCATCAACAATGTACTTAAATTCATGATCATCAATGATGTGTTCAGTTTATCATAACCTGTCCACATTGTACCGACCTTACAAATAACTAGCAGAGTTGCAGAACGTTCCTTTAGCCGGCTCAAGCACACAGTCATACCTTCGTTCTACAATGGGTAAGGATAGATTGTCAGTTAGCTTTGCTCTCCATTGGAAGACAGTTGACTATTGTGATGGATTATAATCAAGTAATAGATAACTTTGCAAGAATAAAGCCTAGACGAAAGAGGCTGTTGTAGTTGCTTCATACCTTTTTCATATTGCTTTGTTTTGTTTTTATTTTACGTTTAAAATATAAAATAATTAAATAACACACTTTTTTTATGTTTTGAATACGTTATATATTTATGAGCTTACTGTAAAATATATATCTCTATGCCCTTTCTACAAAAATTCTAAAATGTATTGCAATAATATAAATATCTTCTTTGAAGTTTTAATTTTGTTTCAAGTGCAAGAAAATAGTATAAAGTTAGTTGTAAAAGATTACTTATGTATTTTGGGTTTTTTTTTTCTTTTCAATTAATAATACAAAAAACTAAGGGCTAACAAGTTATTGCGTTCCGATCCTCCATACATTTTAAATGAATATCTGTATCTAATTAAAAAAATTTAAATAATTCTATTAAAAATCTCCCGAACATTAGATTTTGTAAAACTTTACATTTCTCGATTATTAAAACAGTTTTATTTAATAACAACATTCTATAAGTAATCATGGAGAATAAAGAATTTAAAAATCTTTTAAAAAATAAATTTGTTCGCACAACCGCAAAGTTTACAAGATATTCAAAAAAGAATCCCAGAATAAGTCACAGAACAAAATTCACAATGTGGCGTTACCCTGAGCTACCTAAAAAAACTTAATAGGAAGAAAAGTCACATCTAAATAATCAAAACCTTTTAGGGGTTGGGGTGCCAAAATTATCTTTGCCCCCGGGTGCTGAGAACCCT
>VCCN01005986.1:1261467-1271498 GCA_006491835.1 Architeuthis dux | reverse complement strand
ATAACTTTTGTATAGATAACAACTTAGAAAAATGGTTAGGAATGACCTCACATTGCCAAATACTTTGGACATGAACAAATTTACCACAATGTCAAATTTCAGTTTCATAGGTGCAGAATTGTGACCAACAACTGGGTAAATTGGTTAGAAATGTCTACAAATGACTTCAGGTGACCTTGAATGACTACTGTGATCAAATTTGCATTGCCTATAACCTTTGCCATGAAAAGACTTACCCCTATGCCAAATTTCAGTTCCATAGGAGCCAAAGTATTTGAGTAGAAATGACCTCAAGTTCAACCTCGCCTAGCCTGTTACCTTTGATGTGAGGGGATCTATCCATATGCAATAATTTGGCATGCTTGGTATGAAATTATGGCCCACAAGTTTGAAAATTGGCTAGAAATTACTTGTAACCTCTGAGGTCAAAATCACAATGCATATGAGCTTAGCCATGGAAAGATTTACCTCTTTCTAATTTCAGTTTCATAGCTGCAAAATTGTGGCCAAAAAATTGACCTTGTGACCTTGAATGAGATCAACATCACATAGATTGAGATCTTCACTGTGAGAAGATGTACCCGTTTGGTAAATTTCACCATCTTTGGTACAAAATGGTGGCCAACCAGACATTACCTCCTGGAGACCTCCAAGATCAATCTCACATAGCCTATGTGGAAAGTGACCTCTTCTCAGTCTACAGGCAAAATATTAGGTCGATAGGGCTTGTAGTTTTTGCAGAGAAGAGGCGTGGATAAACAAACAGTGCTCAAATATTAGCATAGATTATTTTTCATACTACTATTTACCTTCATTTTAATTTTTAAGTTGCTTTTAATCACACCTTCACTCAGGCCATCATTGTAAAGTTGCGATAAAAAAAAAAAAAGCAACTGAAAAATTAAGTTGAAGATGAATAGTAGTATGAAAAATAATTAATAATAATGATTGTTTATAAAACCTTGCAACACTGTAGTACATACCAAAAATAGGAATTTATTAAAAAATACTAGTGCAACAAAGTCAAAATGGCAAAGATTTAAATATGGCCAAATGCTTTTCAAAAAGCATTCACTAATTTTGTCAAATTTGGCCATAATATGGCCGAAATGGCACTATAAAATATAGTTCAAAGTAAAAGATAGTTTTAATAAATAGTTTTATATTTTGCTTACAAGCTCATTCAGCAATAAAATGTACAACTGCAAATTAAAAAAATGATTTTAATAGTTTTAATTTTTTTATAAACTCATTATTCCCATAATTTCTATTTCTATAAAAAATTATTTTAATTCTATATAGTTTGTTCCTGTGAACTATAAATTATCAAATTGAACTACAGAAGTAAATTAATTCACTTTTTGCCCTTCATCAGGTGTATAATTCATCTGGTAGTGGTTGTGAAAGGTTCCTATAAAAAATATTTCCAAATCAGCATCAGTGATTCCTGCACAAACTCTGCAATGGTTGCACCTCCTTGTGAGGAAAATATGACTAAAAACTGTGTATATAATATTCTATGAAGTTGTGGTAGAGAATATGAGGGATAAACTGGCTGAAAACTAAAAATTTGATTTTAAGAATACTGAAAATCTATAACCAAGGTAATACCATGAAATTGGGAATGGCGTTCATCACTTATTTAATAGGACCCCTACCCCCTACTACTAGATAAATTATACAGATGAAGAAGGCTAAGGAACACAGTGGCTGAAATGTAGGAATAAAAATAGCTAGGATGAGAATACTAGTCTGAACAGTTTGTGGAATGATGACAATATTTAGTGCTATGCTCTTGAAACTTTTATTTTTTACAATATAATCAAAAGCCACAAAATCTAATTTCATATGTGCAATATTTAAACAAGATTGTTGCTTTTTTATTTTTATTCTCATAAAGTTGAACATCACTTAACCCTGGTTAAACCAGTTTAAATATATTGCTCAGTGGGCATTCAAAAGTGATATTTTTGAGTCAATATTTTTTAATCAGATTATGTGATTTTCAGAAATAGTGTAAGAGGGTAAGTGTGATGTACAGAGCCTTTTGTTTGTTGTGCATCTGTCTTCATTTGTGGCCAAAGTAGCCTTATCACACTGTCTTAAGAAATCAAATGTGGTTTAAAGTTCATAGTTTCCAAAACCTTTAATTCTGCTGCTGATCATCACCGCTTTGTTTTGTGATTACTCATCATACCTTCACCAGTGTTGCCAATTTAGCACGTTTCACACTAGATTTAGTGCGTTTCTTGTTTTGGCAGTGCAAAAAGCATGCTAAATTAGCGCGTTTTTGCCTAAGACATTTTGGCCGTATTTCTTTGCTATTTTTGACCATCTTTAGCATCTTTTTGGTGGTTTTTGGCAATTTAAAAAAAATTTAGTGCTTTTTGGCAGTCAAACTAACACAAATGTTTTTTGAGTTGGCATCACAGACCTTGACTTTCTTCATCAGAGAAATTCATTTCATTTAGATCTAAGGAATGGTCAAAATGTCTTATTTTGAAAATATGATTTTTTTTTTAAGAAACCTCATTCATTGATTTTAATGAGGGAAATAGATTTACACATCTACTTTTTATTATTGTAACATCTTAATTACTACCCTGTCTCTCCTCATTCATGTATTACCTATACAGCCTACAACATTGTGCTCTATCAACCTAACAGAACTGAGACACCTTTCCCTGAAATGACAAATCAAACCTTTAATATTCTTCACCAATTTTCTCTGCTTATACTTCTGTTTTTGTCTACCTCTATTTCTGATGCCATCATTACACTGTAACAATTTTTTACTTTTTTTGTTCCCGGATAATGTTATTTTCTAATTGACTATGTCTAAAAAAATATAGACAATGGCTATTATTCCCTTCAAACTGTGTGACCAGGACAGTGATATTCTGAAATTTACTTATTTCCAACATATGTTCTGGTCACTAGTCAAAAACAAATAATGGTTGACAATGTTTCATGTAATGCAAAATAAATGAAGATAATATTAAGTTTCTATTTTTGTCCTATCTTTGTTCTTTTTAGACATCTTCAAGAATGCTCGTCCTTTAGGAAACTTTGCTGCTGTCCTTCTGACTTATGGAGCCAGTTCCTTACTACATGTGAGTGACTTACAATCAAAAGAAAGCCTTTTTAAAATTGATCCTTTTACTTGATTAAATTATGACATTGAATCTCACAAAGTTGCAATATGGATGCATGTTTTAATTTTCAAAATTTATGATTTACAGGGAAAATGGAATGTGTATAAGACTTTAAAATGTTCTTTTCTGACAAAAAAGCCTTTCATTTTGTATTACTAATAAAATAGATTTTTAGTATTTTGGCTACTGTTTGGTTAGTGACTGCTAAGTGATGACAGTTACTGAATGGGTGGCTTTCAAGGCCTACCTTATAACTATTATGGTGAGCCTTGGTGGCTTTACATAGCATTTTATCAGAAACCATCTGTAATGAACACTTTGAAAAGTGTAATTTTCAAGTTCTGGCTTAAAAATTAAACATTAGTAATCTCAAAATAATGTAGCTTAATAATTATTTCTATCATTGATTCCTCAATCTCTTAAATAAGCTAAAATATTACCTGATTTTTATAACTTTAAAATCCTTTATCTTTTGGGGTTTTTTTGTTTAAGAATATTGTAAAATTTTAGTAGCCAACACGTGCACAGTTAAGCTTCTCAAATTTGTTGTATGAAGTATAATGAAAAAAATGAGGTTTTAAACTAAAAACAAAGGCGTCTAATGAGAAAATATTCAGATAAAGACTTTATAAAAGTCAGAATGAAAATGAAATTGTATATTATGTTTGAAAGAGGAAAACTGCTTACAGAAAAGTTATGATCATATAATTGATATAAAATACCAAATCTTTCTTAAAATACTTGTTTTTAGAATTTATTTGGTAGTTCTTTTAAATGAGTAATTTAGTGCTATTTTGGTTCTTCAGATTTAAAGCATTTGGTACAGTAACAAAATATAATGCTACTTGAACAGTTTCCAATTAAAAAAAGAAAATGGGCCATGATAATAAAATGGTACACAAGTGAAATGATAAATTGAAACCGAGACAATTTTTATAGAATCCTATTACTACTACTTATATATCTACAGCATTATGTTTAAAATAAATTAATCATTTTATGTGTTATGCTAACCTGAAGTTATTTATCTTTTGATTTGTTCTACACAAAATATGAATATTAAAATATGCAAATTAGTATCATCTAGTCGCCTTTAGAAAAATGATTGCTACATTGAATTTGTAATTGACTGGATTATTGTTAGAAACCGTCAACCAAAACTATCAACATAGATTTCTTCAGTTTTTAATTGATTCTGGCTGGCTATCTATCTATCTATCTATCTATCTATGTATGTATGTGTCACATGTGCAGGCCACACCAATGGAGCTAGAGGGTTGAAAATTTAAACATTTACTCATTATGTGTAGAAAAACATTTTTTTTAAAAATTAAATTAAGTAAATTGTGTTTAGAGTAAATATGCATATTGTGATGTATTGCTATGTGAAGTAAGTGACAATAATAGAATTTGAATCCAAAATGTTCCATTGTATAATTAATGTGTAAATATCTGTTGAGAAATTCAAATAATTACTCTATTCAGTTCTGAAATTAAAACAATGGATTAATTCCTTGCATTTGGTTTAATCTTATATATTATTTTTATTTTAGGGTTTGAATTTCCAACTTGCAGCTGTATTATTCTCCTTAGGATTTTACTCTTATATAGAACATGGTAAGAATTCAATCTTTATTATTATTGGATGAAGTAATTCTAACACATTATTTTAATTAAATTTGTCTTTATTTCTGATTGCGTTGTGGCCCGAATTAATAAGTTGTATAAAAACAAGTAAAATCAGGATGAAGGTAAAAACTAGTCAAATTTAATTAAAATAATATAAGAATTGATTTACAATGAACTTCTTTAACACTATTTCTATCCATTGTTGCATTTGCATTGACATCGTATTGAATGAAGCAGATAAAAGTAATTCCTATTGGCAATGAATATTTCCAAATTATAATTTGTAAACCAAAACTGGCTCCATTACTGCTGCAGCGCAAATTATCAGACAATTGGTAAGAAACAAATTCAAAATCCCAACTGCACTGAATCCATTTTAATTTAACCTGGTTTCAAATTACATAATATTTAAGGCAAGGAGATGGACATTTTGACAAATGTACTTTTAGTACTTATGAATTTATATGAAAAGGAAAACTTGATAATAGATTCATCCTAAAACAATAAAAAACAGTATACTTGACAAAAAATTTAGGTAGAATGCATACCATATAAAAAATACCATCATGGAAATTTAGTAACTTATACTATTGTATTTTTTATTTTCCCACAAATTAATGACCAGTACATTTAATTGGCGATGCTCCATATTTTCTTTTTATTTCAATATTTTAAATTTTGTATTTCTATATGGGTGTCACATATCTGTGATAAAACATTGTCTCTCTTCCTTGCTTATGATTGTGATTTTTATATCTGAATGGTTGTCTTATCCATTCATGGTGATTGTATTTACGAAGCATTCTTACATCTCATGTAGTGTGCTTGTGCTTGCAGCTCTATACATTTATAGACATTATTATGAAGCATCCAATGATTGTAGACTGCTACATTATCAGGTCATTAGTTTACCTTTGCCATAAAAAAATGACAGAAATATTTAAGCAATTTTGCAATTGCATTGTACTTATGAAATTTCTAAAACATTATGTTGCACAGCATTTTCTTGTTTATGTTCAATATTTCCTGAATATTGAACTGAACTAAAGGTAAAATTAGGTAAAGATACAGAAAAAAGAATTTGGTGGAGTCCAATTTTTATTCATCTATTTTTGGGTGTGTAAATATTGAAAAGTATTTAACTCACAGAAAAATATATTGGTACACATCTGTTTCTCAAATAAAAAATGTTTTGCTCCAAAGATTTACACTAAATGTTCAATTTAGCATTGAATAATTATGTCATTTTATTTATCAAGTTTAACAACATAAAATTCTATTTTTACTACATCATCATGTGGTGATGTAAAAAGTGTGACAGTAGACAAATAAATACACATCACGGTTTATTATGTGGAGATTATCCCTCATTATCATTTTGTCATTTGTACTAGTATGCAAAGCATACATGTGTAGTATTATACCGAAAAGATACGCAACCAACATGTCTTCTCGCTGATGAGACGTCTTATTCCAGGGCTGCACATGTACGGGAGAGAAAAGTCTATGGAGGGAAAACAAACATTTGGTCCATACAGGAGAAAGGCTCTCCCATGTGGCCGGGGAGAAAGATGACAAAAATCTGTACTTTCAAGGAAAATATGAGTTCCTTTTATTTCCGTTGATAGCTTCAATGCAGGGCTGGTTCGCAGATCAATCAGTGTATTGAATTCTGTTTCATTGAAATTTTCCTAGTTACATTACTGAAGGACTGACGGTGATGATAGCAGTTCAAAGCAGGTCATACCAACTTGCTCCTCCCATTCTCTCCCGCACCCAACAGGTGAGGCGTGAAACCCCTAGCTATTGACCTGCTGTGTGCCCAACTGACTAACTGCCACCCGATTTAAAATCACAGCACACCCTTAAAAATACTCTGATTGGTCAATCGCATTCTCTTTGTTCCTTTGGTCAGCCATTTGACCTATTTTCTAGCCCTGAACCTGATATGGCGTTTTGGGGCAAGTGCCAATACTAACACCCCAAAACGTCATTCTTCTCTACTCTCCATCCCCCAGCAAATGAACACATGACCCAAGTGTATTTCATTACACATGTACTTTGGTTTATCCATCTTTTTTTTCTCTCTTTTTCAGTTTTTAGAGGGAAATTAGCTCGTATATTTGATGCTTGTATTCTCTCCAAGAAATGCAAAGAAAATTGTAATCACTCAAATAAAGCAGTAAGTATTATGTGTTTCGTTTCTTTTTTTTAAAATTGAATATTCAGAACAACCTGATTTAAACATGTCATATGTTGAAACAACGTTTCGGCCGACTCATTCTATGTGTAATATGTAATATCCGTAACGAAAGAGTCTCTTTTCCGGTCTCTTTCTCAGGTGGTGCAAAGCAAAAAAAAAAAGGTATCAAATAAAAAATTTAAACGTTAACCGCAACGCATGTAAATAATAGTTAATATGTAATATGTAATATTACACCTGTAGAATGAGTCAGCCGAAATGTTTCAACATCAAAGTTAAGAACAGATTAGATTGTACGAACAAAAATTGGTATGTTAATGTCTCTCCTCAAG
Source organism: Architeuthis dux (assembly GCA_006491835.1). Taxonomy (NCBI): domain Eukaryota; kingdom Metazoa; phylum Mollusca; class Cephalopoda; order Oegopsida; family Architeuthidae; genus Architeuthis; species Architeuthis dux. The sequence goes on along the minus strand of VCCN01005986.1, from coordinate 1,264,179 downwards.
GTTATAGACAATGTATATGTCATGTCTGTATAGTAAGCTATGAGAACCTACCAGCAATGTTAGTTGGATAGTTCCATTTTAGTTATGTCTATATAGAATAGCTTTGTTCAGCATTTCATGACTTTAGTCATATATATGAAGCAAGAAGATTAAAATCTTTTATTTCATTGTGCTTTTGATAGCATTTTTCTGCTGCTTTTTACAAAGTTCTTTGGTCTAGAGTTGTTGATTTTTCAATATTCAACTGGTGGAAAAAATTCCTTTTTTTACGTGTTGGTTTGTCCCATTCCTGTTAGGATTAATTTGTAGTATTATCTGTCTTTCTGTGTTACCTGTATTATATCGGCATAATTCTAATGGGAAAATCTTTTTTTTCCTCTGCCAATGAAGTTGTTGAGGTATATGTATTTGGTCATGTCTGTCTATCTATCTTTCCATCCATCTGTATGTCTATCTTTCCGTCCGTCTGTCTGTCTGTCCTTTCCTTCTGTCTGTCCACATGATATCTCTGAAAGTACTGAATGGATTTCAATGAAAATTTTTTGGAAGTGTGGGCAATAGGGTAATGAAGAGGTGGTTGAATTTTGGGGGCAGATCCAGGAATTTTCTTTGATTGAGAGATATTTTTCACTTTTCTTTTTCTCATATCTCCAAAAGTTCTCAATGAATTTCTATGAAATTATGTGGGAGGCTAATGGCTATGAAGAAGTGATTAAATTTTGGGATGGGCCCATGCACAATTACCTCTCCTACGTAGTAGTTATATGTGCACACCACATAACATCGTCAAAAGTTCATGTCTGTCCACACAATATCTCCAAAAGTTCTGGATAAAATTTTGTGGAAGGGTGGGCTATGGGTTACGGAAGATGTGATTAAATCTTTGGGCGGATCCATGCACAATTACTTCCCCTGACAATGGCATTGGCAAAGGTATGCACTCTGGTCACAAAAGGTAATAAAATAACTTCTGTTTACTTGAACCTTTACTTAGTTCACTATCTGTCACTTAACAGATGACTTGCATCTTTACTGCTGTTGACAATATGGCTTCGCTTCCAGAATGAGGCTCTCTCACAATGCACCTTTCATACCAAGTGAAGCTAAAGCTCAAAACGTGACTTGGCATTCCACCAAATAAGTGGTAGGAGGTGATGTCACAGTAGTTGTGAGAGTATCCAACATACTTACTGACTTTTTCAGTTTATTAGAAACTGTCAACCAAAACTGTCAACATCAACATAGGTTTCTTCAAGTGGTTGGCTATCTATCTTTGAGGTGCATACAGGCTACAACAATGGAGCTAGAAGGCTGAAAATTTAAACAGTTACTCCTTATGTCTAGAAAAAATAGTCTTTGTTTTTTGAAAATTCCCTCCTAAAATAGGTTTTTAGTAGGGGTTCAATTTACAATGTAATTTTGTGCTAAATTAGTCCCTTAGTTTATGTCCGACAGTGTTCATGCTTGTTTTTAGAAAATTCAGACTTTTTTAGTGATCACTGCCCGACAAAAGTGAGATAGGTTGGTCACATGACTGTTTCTGTTGAGTGACTAACTTGACCTGTTATGAGATTAGTCTTTGATATCTTACAACATAATATCCCTCATGACTAACAAGGCTCATCTTTTGCCCAACAAAGCCATGATCTACAGTATGGATTAATCTTGTACTCTCCTTCAAAATATAAAGCATAAAGAAATAATTTCAAATCATGCAATTCTTATAATTTTGTTATAGTATTGTTCATGTAAATATAGATTCATGAAGGCATGTGGTAGCATTTTATTATTTAAAAAAAACATGAAATTTACAAATCCAGTGGATGTTTTGTTTCACATTTCAATTTTACTAGAAGCCTAATAGTCTCTTTCCATCTTGTCTCCTGCAGAACAATCCATATGTGATAGCCACAAATCTTGCATTTGTTGGCCTCTCCATGTTCCACCTCGCTTACCTTGGCCTCATGTTTGATAGCAGTTCTCAAGAAGAAACGGTAAGATTTAAAACTTGATTAGTGGCTTGGCCAAATAGTAATTAAGTAAAAATAAGACTTTTTTTTCTATTCTCAACATAAATGGTTGTTCAAATCATTAATGTTAGGCATCCTTTATATTTATATTTATATTTATATACCAACTTTTGTTTGGATAATCTAATCTCTTCCTTCCATCTTTGATGTTGACACAATGTTTCAGCCGATTCATTTGATACTGTTTTTTGCTTTGCGCTACCAGAGAAAGACTGATAAAAAGACACTCTTTCTCCTTACGGATGTTACACCTGAAGAAGACTGTAGAATGAATTGTCCAAAACGTTGTCAACATCAAAGATGGGAAAAAGAGATTAGATTGTCCAAACAAAAATTAATGACTCTTCTCAAAGTATAGAGAATACATCCTTTATATTTGTATTAACATTTTTTAATATAAAATCTTCATTTTTGTACTCTAAAATGTGCTAGCATCAGTTTCTCTTCCATTTTTATTAGTTTCCAAACCAGATTTCATAAATAGCTAAAAATGTGCATTCCTTATCTCTACCAATTCACACAATAATTGTACTCAACAGATTAAAGAGTTATGCTCCTAGACTAGGGGTCATGAAACTTTGGTCCCTTGATCAAAAGAAAGATATCAAACATAGCAAGTCCATAGTATATAAACATATTAACAAGAAATAAATAGAAAAATGCAAAGTAAACAAGAATATAT
>VCCN01005986.1:1186424-1216818 GCA_006491835.1 Architeuthis dux | reverse complement strand
AAATTACATTATTCTCTAAGTGATATTTTTGTTTGCGCAATACCGTTAAAATGCTCTATGATTTGCTGTTTGTGCTGTGTTATGCTAACAATCATACAGTAATCAGATCATTATTTGTAATAAAGTGTGGAAATGTTCATGATGACAGAGAAATGATAAGATCAATATAATTTGAAGACGATAATGATACCCGTTAAATAACGATACCTTAATTTAAAAAAAAAATAATTTCTATATTTCAGCTTTTGTAACACACAAACATACAAAAATCCAATCATTATTATTGGGATGAGCATGAATGCTGACCCCACACTACTATTATTAAGTTGCAAATTGAACTGGAAATTGCTTTATTCTTCAAGTTAGTGCATTTTAACGGTGTTGCGCTAACATAAATTTTGCTACAATGTGCCATTTTGTTTTGCTGTGTTACAGTAACAAACCCACAAACAGAAATTGTATTTTGAATTTATTAACTGATCGCTCTGATAAAAAAGAAAAATCAATAAAAAACGTATAAAAAATCCGTTTTCGTTGATTTTGTTGTTGTTTCCTTACAAATAAATATAAACTTTTGACATATTTAGTTTCATGAAGAAAATAATTATCTATGATAATTTCATGGAAAAAATTCGGGCAATTCTCTGTGATTCTTCCTTGGTTGGAAGAGATGTGTATTTGACAGGCACTTTGGTCTCCTTATAGGGTTTCTCTCGTAGTTTCTGGTTGGGAGTCTGATCTCTCTCACCTGGCAAAGAATCCTAAAAGTACACAAAAAGAAAAAGAAAAAGAAAAATGTCACTTAAAATTTAGTGTAACAGTTTTTCAATCAATGGTAATCCTTGGTTATTTCATCCTAAAATACAATAGCATAAAGATTGCCAAAAGTTATCCCCCTTGATGGCTAAAATTGCTTGATTTTTCATTTCAAGCTCACTTTATAGCTAAAAGTTTTATGTATGCTTCTAATGATGTTGTTCTTGCTATAAGATACCATTCTTCAAATCTAAGATATCGTTCTTGAAACCCTAACCCTTTGTATGAATTCTGGAGTGTACATAATATTTTTAGCTGGAAATTAATAAAATGAAAAATCTAGCCTTTTTTAGCCATCAAGGGGGGTAAACTTTTGGAAACCTGTATGCTATCGTATTTTAGGACCAAATAATCAAGAATTACCCAATCAATTATACTATTTTAAATTACAGGGTTTCAGCTTGAGTGTTCATAAATGATATTTTATTATTACTTTTTCTCATGTGGAGCAGCACGCGTAGAGATCTGTAACGAAGTCCCGAATTACTTTGCATGTATCAGATTAGTGATTCTTGAAAGTCTCAAGTCTGGTTGAGACCAGGACTTTAAACTCACAAGTTTTTTATGACCATCCCCTTGGCAGGATACAAGTCTGCAGAATGGATACCTCCATCCTAATCACACAGCTTAGGGGGTACTCAATTAGCTGCTGAATGCACAGGGAAATTTGTCCTAATGAAGAGTTCGCTCATACCAGGAATCGATCCCAGAACCTTCTGCGTGTGAGGCAGACATGCTAACCATTATACCAGTCTCGCAGACATAAAGTTAATAATTGAAAACTATAAACAAAATCTTTATAATATAGTACAATAACCAGTTCACTTTAAAAATCTGTCATCATAAGTTATGACTACAAAAATTTTACTTTTACAGTAGATAATGAGCTATGAAAAAGCCCGAAAATTCCTATTTTTTATTCACATTTTAAGTTATCAGTATCAAGTGTTACATTTTATTACTTGTAATATTCAATTGAAAATTCAAATAATAGCTAAACAAAACAAGTCATAATCATTGTATGTGGTTTATTCAGACTAATTTGTTGTTTATTTTTCACAACATTTCGACCATGTACCCTCCGGCCTCACTCGGGTGTCTGTTGTGTTCTTAAATGTTAGATCTGGTTCTGGGGGAGCATGTACATCACACATACAGGTCAAAATAATAGACAGGGAGAAGCACTGGCTAATAAGACAGCTGAAGGAATCTTCCAACATACTTCAGGCTTGTTATATATATTTTTTACTAATAACTTTTATAAATGCATAAGGAATATAATGCAAACTGCTTTCAGATTATCACAAAAAGAAAAGAAAAATTGTTTCCTTTTTGTAACAAACTTTAACAATATTTAATTAAAATATTGTAAGGCCTCACTTTCATTTTAACGAGTGAACCTATTGAAATACAAAACTACTGTAAGCCTCTAGCTTCAGCTGATGTCACGCCCTGCTACTCCTGCTAAAAACTGCTATAAATAGAGCAATACACTGTTGTTCATCACCTCACTTTCAACAACGCTATCATTGCCATGTCTGTATGTTCCTTACACACATTAAAACCTTCCTACATCTTACCTCTTTGCCTAATCTCTTTCTTTTCATCTTGGCCCATTTCTTAGAATGCCGACCTGCCAGCAAATCAGCGACCTCCATTTGTGTCACTTGACTTCCACGTGCAACATGAATCCTTCCGTAATGGATTTAATTCATTACTTCAATCCCAGGGTCCTGTGACTGTGGTTTTAATTTATTTAATCCTTTCAAAGGATTCTTATTACCTCCTTTTAGGTAATTCTATATAAGTAACTCCCAAACTTATAATATCTTCCAAAGTATAAGGCAGAGGGTTAATAATAAAGCAGTCTTTCCCAGCTTTTATTCTGAAAGGGTAAAAGTAAATGGAAACTGAACTTACCATCACTGATTTATAAGTCTGTATAGCAGTGGATAATTTCACAGCCCTCATTGATTGCTCCAAGTCAGCCAATGGGAGAAAGAAATTGGTATGAAGTATTTTCTTAGCAGGATATCGATCAGCAACTTTAGGAGCAGCAGGTTTATTTTGAAAGTTCTCTTTGGTACTTAACTCGGGCTCTTTTTTGTTGGTCAGTACTGGATTCTTTGTATCATGACTGGATTTAGACAATGGCTGATTTGAATTTGGAGGAGGGCTTTCCATAGCGAATGCATCAGGTGATAACCTCTCCTTTTGGAATGTGTTAGGATTTGTAGAAAGTGCTTCATCCACTGTGGCTTTGGCATTCTTTTCAACAAGAACATTAACTGGTGGTAAATATGGTGCTGTAGGCTCTGCATCTAAGTGAAGTTCTTCCTCGAAAATTATATGCTTGCCAATTTCTGGGGAATAATCTTCAGCTTGAAATTCCTCAGTTGAATTCTGGGAAACATCATGGTCAGTAGGAATGTCTAATGTGTCAGACATGGAATCAATGTTATTGTCACTAAAAACAACTTTGGATTTTGATGCTATTCCTAGACCATCAGGTGGTTTTTTGTCAGTTGAATTATGGATAATGTTCCCCCAAAGTTCTCTCGCAGTTGTGATACCAGGGTTTATGACATTGTCTTGCTCTTCATAAGCCAGAGTTTGGTGCTGATCTGATATGTAAGGAATATCATTCACGATGCGAGGTATTACAACATTTTCTTCGTCTTCATCACTGTCTTCCGTTTCAAGATCATCACCACCATCATCATCATCACTAACATAAAATCTTTCTGCACCAAGCTCCCCATAACTAATTTTAAAATCTTGTATATAACTCTCATTGTCATTATAAATCTGTATTTGTTGGGGTTCTTTAAGACCGGGTTCTGTCTGAGCAGAACTTTCAACAACCTCTTGCTGAGAAAATATCTGAACGAGTTCAGAGTCAACTGCTGTCAAGTCAGCATAATTGTTGTCATCCCATTCAGGTGGAGGAACAGCACCTGATGACAAATGTCCAATTGGATGAGCAGTGAACAAATAATCTGATCCATCAACTTCTTCATAGTGCAGCTGGGCACTCTGCATCTGGGCATTCTGCAGCTGGCCCGAACTCAAGAATTCATCCTTTTTTTCATCACGTGTCTCCTCATAAACTGCTGCAGCACCTTTAGCGATCACATTATTAAAATCATCTGCTAAATATTTATCTGCTGCTCCAGTGAATTGTTCAGTGTAAAGGTCTTCACCGACATTAAGAGTTTCAGTTTGTTTGGCCAGATCTGGACTGAAGCGACTTGGGACCACTGAATAGTCTTCTTTTTTATTGTTTTGTTCACTGGATGAAGAAAATCCTATTCCTTGAAAAATTGGATAAGTGGCTGGTTCCTTCTCAGTAGAAACAGAAATTGGACCAAGTTTGGCTTTCAAATGTGCATTCAGTTCATCAAGCTCAACCATTTGTTGCCTATGAGAATAAAAAGAATGGCAAAAATCAGAAGAAAAAAATGAAAATAAAAGATAAACTCATTATAATAAGTAGCAACAGTGTCTATTAAATTAAGTCATTCAAAATAAGTGAACCTGACTGGTCTTGTCAAGACTGGCAATGGATAAAGTAGTCATTTTGCAACCATTGTCTAGGTAGGTAATTATAGAAGAGTGGAATGCCCATGTACACACAGATTCTTTTTTTCTATCATCCTGGTGTGCCAGTAACAAGAACATTGTCAAGATGACTGACAATGGGACAGAGAGCAAAGGGCATCAGTAGTTTCAACCAGAATTAGAATTTGGTTTGTCTATTGAAACTTTTACTGTTTTATTTCATGCTCACTGTTACGTTAAATGAGATTTGGGAAAAATAACAATGATTATTTAGAGGCCATTTTAACTTGAGCAATGTCAGGAGGTTTTCTCAAATGATAAATAAATAAAGACAGACACTTTGAAAATATGAATCAGATAATTAATATACGAGTTGTTACTTACTGGAGTTTTGACATTAATTGTGATCGTGAAGATGAATCTGAAGCAAAGGCAACTTTCTTGGTAGTAAACTTTGCTGAAATATTTGTGTTGGTAGCATCATCATCATGTTTGTAGCTTTGATGTTGGTTCTGTAACAATTCATGATGCAATTTGACATTATGATAATGTTCACTGAAATGAGGCAGAGACTTCTGTAAGTTGCCACTTCCATCATCAGTTTTCTGAAAAATAAAAAAGCCAAATAAAAAGAAATTAATCTTTCAGGGTCACTATATCACAAACAACTGTGTGCATGTTTTTCTTTCTCTCTCTCTCATAGCACGACTGGGGAACCATGGTAAAATGACTGTTTTGTTTTAAATCCCCAAAACAGTTCCATGGCAACAACTGATGATCCCTACAAGAAATTAATTATATCTATAATATAAGATCTAATTATGGGTAAAACCTAAATCCATCTAAACATCTCTTATTAAAAGTAATAGTGACAAATTGACATACATGACAATGAAATAAACCAAAACAGAACATTAAAACATTTCTGTAGAAAAGATATTTAGTTTTTTAAAATCATTTATCAGAGTAACACCCTGAAGTTTTGAGACTGTAAGACTTGTGTATATGTAAACTGATATAAATATGAAACTTCTATATTAAAAAGAAAAAAACTACTATTTCTTTTTAAAATCCGCCTTTTTTTCTTTTGTTTTCTTTTCCTGTAACATCTTTAGTGTTTGAAGTTATAGCTTCAAACACTAAAGATGTTACAGCTTTCTAGACTATATATATATATATACATACATATAAACGAGGGTGGACAATAAGTCTGTAGCCAAACTTGATTAATGTAAGAGCCACATACACCAGATATTTGAGAGTCGCAATACATTAATACAATCTTGAATGTTGATCAGAGAATTTCCCTGTATAATGTTCAATCTATGTGATTAATGGAGAAGCATTGGGTTAAGTGCATTGACAAGGAAGGAGATTATGTTAAATTATCATTAGGCTGCAAACTTATTGACTCACCTATGTACACATACATAGACATTATGAATGCTAGCCCCTGCAAAGGTTGACAACAAATTTTACAGTTATTACTGCCTGGGTGGAAGTTATGGGAGAGTGGTTTGCCCAAATGCTCACTTGCCTGCTCTCTTCTCAGTCAACCATCGTGCCATGCCAGAGACAAAACATTTTTGTCAAGATATCTGGTAATGGTACAGAGCACAGATGTGAATTCATGCCTTTCCCAAGGGCATTAGTGCTAAGTGGACATTTCAGCTGAAATTTGAACTTGGTTTGCTGATTCTGTTTTCTATGCCAATAACAGTTACACTACCGCGTATCTCCTACACACACACATATAGGTATTATTATAGAGTGATGGTTAACAAGCAGGTCTCACAGACCATTGCTAATGTAGTAGGCTTAATTCTCATTTTGGTCAGATGACAAATTAAGCTAAATTTAGTAAATACCTATGCATATACATGCACCCAAAATAGAGAAAGTGTTTGAACTGCAGTTTTTCTTCAAGATAATGTAGGAAATCCTAACTAATCTTCTTTCAAATTCCAGTCCAAGTATGGAGTTGACTTCATTTTTCTACCATAACAAGAACAAGAACAATTCTCAACAAATCTAGGGGAGTAAACTCTTCACTGTTTGTCTGTGCCATCACATTAAACCAAATTAATTAACATTCCCCTACTGTGATTTGAAATCACAACCAAACGATTGGTTTGGTTTGCTGGGTTTAGCAGCATGTCAACCTTTTAGTAGGTCATTTAATGCCGGAACTGGTCTTAGTTGGGGATATTGTTAAGTAGTTGTAAAAGGTTCTTTTTTTTTAAAATAGAGTCTTGCGACTTTGTTGAGAGGTTCTTCCCTTTCAATTTGAATAAGGTTTGGTCGAGTTCCTTTCCTTTGACCTGTCTGACTTGGTTGGACCTACCAGGAATTGAATTCTCTCCAGGTCATTGGATCATGCAAGCCACTCCACCATGTCAAGGTACTTATTCGCGGAGTGGCACAACCAACTGATTGACTGTCGACTCTTACCGACTGAGTTAAAATTGACAAGTCTTACATATCTATGAAAATTTATGTTAGAAATACACAAGGGCTTAACATTTGATTTGAAATCATGACCACGTGATTGGTAGCCGGCTCTCTTACCGACTGAGCCAAACTAACAAGTCTTACATATCTACAAATTTATTTATTATATATACAATACAAAATTTGCAGTTATCTTCAGTTGGAATAGAAGTAGGAGTGGATTTTGATCCTGCAGCAGCCAGGCATGTTTATGATTTTGCTAAAATCTTTTTGAAAAGATTAAATTATTTTTGAAGAAAATAAAACAGTGCCACTTTCAACAGAATGGCCCTACGTCCTTTGAAACATAATAGTTTTTAGTGTATTCCCAAATAAAAACTAAGTGAAATATACACAAAATCTTCCACTTAGGTTTCATGGGGAGGGGGAGAGATAGTGGTCACATTATTTTGTCAGTTCATTTTTTATTCCCCTTTATTTTACTTGAGCAATTAATTATAATCCATTTCCGGCTTGCCAGTCCCATCAAAGCTTCACCAGAGCCCCTGTACGTTTCAGGAACGCATTCACTACTCTATCCGTTGTGAGGCTCTCACAATGCTGGATGAGTGGTTGAACTTTCCCAGTTTTAATTCAGAGTTGTCCATCTCCTAGACTCGCTGCCAACCAAGACTAGAGATCCCAGTCTGCCTGGCTACTTACCTATAGCTGGGAGGAGAAGAGATAGATTCATGCCTTTCCCACGGGCAGTAGTGCGAAGCGAATGCAAACTGTTTCAGCTGGAGTTTGAACTGTTTGCCAGTTCTATTCACTGTGCTTCTAACTGTTAGGCCACCTGCACTGCATACACTTTTTTTTCAACATCCAAATGACTTCTGATAACATTTAGTTTGAGTTTTGAATTTCCTATTTATACTTACAGAAATGTTGATATGAGACTTTAATTGGTTCCAATGATGAACAATTGATTCCAAGGGAGTAACACTCAGCTGGAAATTAGAAGAGAAAAGACATTATTAATTAACTGCTCTAAATTATGGGGAAAGGTGAAGCTCCTACTTCGTTCGCTCCTATTTTGGACGACTCCTATTCCGAAGTAGGAGCTTCACCTGTTATTGTTCCCAGATTGTCCATTTTTCTTGGAATGCTTCTGTGCAAAATAGGAGCTTTACCTGTACTTGCAAAATCTGCAATACTGTTCATTGTAAGCTTGTGCATGTTTTCTTTATGCTTAATGCATATGATTGGACCATGTCAAGGTTGACTATAAGGGTAACAGCTTTTTGCTGCTACTGCTGGGGAAGGTAAGGTAGTTATGGGAGAGTTGTTTGCCAAAGTCCTCACTTACTCATCCTTTCTCTGTCATCTGTTGTGGCAAACCATTGAAAAGGTCATTTTTTGTCAAGAGTGCAAGAAGAGTTATATTCATACCATTTCCAAAGGCATTAGAGTGACATGAACATAAACAGCTTTAGTCATGTTTTGTTTAACGGCACATCGGCCCTCGGTTTTCTTTTTGAATACACAATTTATGTAAGCAGATTATTATGGACAAATTAATGTAGGCACATTTTTGTGGACAGTTTGTTGTATGTATATCGAATCTGTTTTTATATTTTTGAGTATAGTTTCAAAGGTTATTTTTTAACTAGAGTCTTTCAACTTTGGTGAAAAAACAGGTGGCCCCTGTTTGGGGGGGGTCTTACCCCTCTGCAGGGTATGCAATCGGCATATTCTAGGCTCCAGCCAAGAGGGCCACTGAATTTTATTGGTTGATCCCGTTTTCTGTGCTGGCTCAGTGTACATACAACTACTATATTTTGCAGCATACAAGATGCATGTTTTTCCCAAAAAATCTGACCCTCAAAATCATCCATCTGACTCAGTGAAGGTCAAGCTTGGGTTTCAGGGCAGGCTCTGAAAAATGCTCTCCACATATTTCATGCTAAATTTAGGGTAGACACATTTAAGACACTTATATACACAAAATAAACAAGATATGACACGAGAGAGAACTTCTGACAATGATATTCAATAGTATAATAAAAATCACAAATATTTGATCTGAAGGCAATTGTTTTCTTTACTTTAGACAATTGGAAAGCAATTATAAATAAAAATGAAAAATAAAAGAACTGACCTTTACTTGACCCTTGCATCGTCCACTAAAATCAATGATATTGTACCATCCGCATAACTGTTTCAAGCCTGACACAAGTGGAGCCAGGTCAACAGATACAAAGCCAATCACTTGATCACATGATTTATCTGTAATACAAAAAGGGCCTATATCAGGCTTTCTCAACTGGATTCCATGGAAATCTAGGGTTTCAAGAGATTGTTAGTGTGTGAAGATGTTGGTATATAATAATACATGGGACTGCAGTAGGAGAATATTAATTTAATATAAGATGCAAAAAAACTAACTGAAAATATAAAGGACACTAGAGAATCTTCACCAGGACTAGAAGTACTACAAACCATAAATTACAATAACATTATGTTCTACTGGCAGAATCAATAGCTGAAAGTCAAGTGCTAGTAATGTGTATAATGTTGTAATGTGTATAATGTTGTCTTGTATTTAGTGCTTTTCTTTGTGCTTTGTTGCTCTTTCTGTTTTAGCTGTGTTTAGTTTGAATGTGTTTGGTTCATAACTGTATTTAGTGTGTTAAGAAAAGAGACGGCACATAATACACGTGTTGCTCAGGGAAGAACTGAGCCTTCCCTGTTCCCACTTCTAGTTCGCGTTTCTGGGATCAGAAACAGAATGGGGGCTGCTGGGAGCTTGCTTCAGCATTTTTATTATTAATCGTGAACATTAATACATAAATATATGGACATTAATACATACATACATACATAAACATTACACTGTATCTATTAAAATATAATTTTGAATTTGACTTTTGATATGTAGGAAAAAAAGGGGCAGGGGCCCAAGCACCCCAAGCCCTCCCCTTGTGCATGTGCACGTGCATGACGAGAGCCTTCTTTCTATCAAGCTTTTTCTCAAAATATAATAGAACATTAAATTGACTAAAGATGCTAATGTTTATCATTCACATTACATCTCATAAGCAGAAATAAAAAAAACATATGAAAAAATCTGCGTCTAATAGATTAATCTTACCAGGTTCTTTGGGAACATTTTCAGGTTTGTGCCAAACTTTGAAGACCAGATTCTGAAATAAGAAAACAAAAACACAATCTTTATCATTAAATGATACTGTTTGTTTAATCTTTATATATAAAAAATAAAAATAAAACAATTTCTTCAAAAGTGACTTAGAAATTTACAACATTTGTAGCCAGCAAGAAAAACACAGCTACTGTAAAAAAAAAAAACAACAGTTTTTTCTTTAATAGAATAAAAACAGCCATCAAAACAAAAGTAAAGCTCTTTAGCAAACCACAGTCACTGCAGAGAATGTGAACACTTTCAAGACTAGCCTAGAAAGGGAATGGTCAAGCAGAGACAAATATTGCTACACCTTCTACTAAACTATGTAACCCACACTCATCATAAAAGATAACGAGCTGGGAAACAATTGGTAGAAACCTACATCGGTCTAATTACTGCATGGTATCTACTGACCGATATATGGTACATATTAATGCCTCAGCAAAAGACAACTAATTGGTATTGAAAAAATTATAATAAACTCATACAGTGTGGTGATAAAATAAGCATCACAAAGTCATAAAACCTTAACATAATAAAAAAGAAAACTCTATTGGCAGGTCAGAGAAGTTGCCTTATTGAGCTACATATTTGATTATTCAAAAAGTGTATTGCCTTATTGAGCTACATATTTGATTATTCAAAAAGTGTATTGCCTATAACTTTGGTTAGATCTTGTGGATTAACAAAGGAAATAATAAGAACATAAACCTATTGAAATGGTTCTTCGGATGATTGAATTCCTTGTTATTTGTGTTGTAAACACAACGTTTCGGCCGATCCATTCTTCGGACTTCTTCAGGTGTAAATTCTGTGTGTGATAGGTTAAACAGAAATTATTGGGCCATGCGCTATAAGAGCTACCCCCCTTTAAGCATAATTTCTGTTTAACCCATCACACTCGGAATTTACACCTGAAGAAGGCCAAAGAATGGATCGGCCGAAACGTTATAAAACAAGAAGGAGTTCAACCATCCGAAGAACCATTTCAATATTAATAACCCTTCTCAAAACTATAGAAAATAACATAAACCTAGTTTTGTTTTAGAATTAATTTCTTGGATTTTTATTTTTGTCAAACTCCAGTCGAAGTCAAGGCAGGAGTTGATTTTGTTTTTCTATTGTAACAACAAGAACAATCCTCACCTAATTTAGGGGAGTATAAATTCTTTGCTGTTTGTCAGTCCCGTTAAACCAAACCCATATATAAAATTAGCATTTCCCTACTGTGATTTGAAATCACGTCCAAGTGATTGGTAAGTGGCTCTCTTACCAACTGAGCCAAACCAACGAGTGTTAAATATTTATGAAAATTTATGTTTTAAATACGCAAGGAAATAGAAGTAGAAGTAGAGTTTGACCCTGCAGCAGCCAGGCTTGTTACAGTAATCTTCCATCACAATATTTCATAGCCGCTTAATTCAAAAAATTTTGAATGAAAATAATTCATCTAATAAACTCGGATAATTTTACTTTGTCCTTCCTTCACCTTTCCGCACCTCCAAATCGGCTCCCACAGATTCCTGTCATCAAGTTGAAAAAGGCGCAAACTTCAACATTCATCTAATTGCTCAACAATTATTTTGGACTTTTCTACCAATGAAAATTCATCTAATTTTCACCAGTGCTGCGAGCCTACCTAATTCCTATAAATATCAGGCGATAGACAATATCAAGCCAGTCCCAGTTCCGTTGCCTGCTAGGCATGGCCGCTGGACTCACACACACCCACACGAATTCACTTGTGCATGCCAAGCATGTTCACAGACATTCTCAACAAAGGTAAGTAAGTCCCTGATTATTACACATATGCATACAAGCAAGTAAGTCCATTTGACTCACACACATGTATATATTTGCATACACTCACCTAATCATATGCTTACATATACACACACATTTACAACAACTTCTTATTGTCTCTTTTATTCCAGTCAAACTGAACATTTTCTTAATGCAAGAAGCATCACACTTTCATTCAATCGTGTTATATATATATATATATATATATACACACACACACATTTGTCTATTCATTTTTTTAAAAACTTTGAACAATAATTTATAATTGTAGATCAGAGAGAGATGTTCTGACATATTCCTCTATGCCCCTACAAAGAGGTGGCACAAGGCCCTATAACTTCTTCGATGTAGAACATTCTGGGAAGCCAGTTTTTGGGAACCAGCTCCACAGTGCGTTTCCTTGGTGATGGATCTTAACTTTCAGCACTCTTTTTCAAGGGCACCAAAATGTTGTGCACTTAGTAACTTTGAAAGCCTGTAAGTTGTGTGCCTGTTCGTGTGCGACTGAAATTGACCTGACAACACAACCGCAAAATTCAATTGCACTATGGTTCGGTGATCAGAGTCGCCTGCAGTAGCAGGACAAACTTTTTGTTTGGCGAACAAAGTCACCTGCAGAGTACTAAAGGTTAGTGAGAAATTACTTAGGAGTTAGACAAACAAAAAACTCATTAACTTACAAGTCACAATGATATCACAATTCGAGGCTATAACTTACTTGTGATTGAGGTGGTGGGTTTAATAATTGATGGCCTGTCTAACAAAGCTGAAATAGTAGCTATTTTGTTGCTATTGCCTGGGTGGGGTAATTATAGAAGAGTGAATTGCCTGGGTGGGGTAATTATAGAAGAGTGAATTGCCTGGGTGGGATAATTATAGAAGAGTGAACTGCCTGTGTACTCACTCACCGACTTTTCTCTGTCTACTGTTAAGGTATACCAGCAACGAGACAATAGTCAAAATGACAGGCAATGGAACAGAGCTCAGAGAAAGTTGGATTCATGTCTTCCCCAAAAACATTAGTGCAAAAATGTGATAAGAAGTCATAAAATGGTTAAAAAGCCGGAAAGCTATGAATAGTAGAAAGTACTCCAGAAGAACTAAGTTACTCTTACCTTGTTCTCTTCATAAAGCAACTCAGAGCTGAGAATTGTGTCCAGATCAAATTCCCACACTGGAGAGTCTTCATCAAATATCACACTCGTGGAAGCCATTTTGTTCTTATGGGCAGTGGTAAAAGACACATAGGCATTTGGTTGGCACAGTTTACCACTAAGGAAAACAAGAAATATAACATCATGAAATGACAAACCAGAAAATCACAAATTAAATAAGAGTATAAGTAAAAAAAGATATAGAATCTATAAGAGTTACAAAAACAAAAAAAACACCTTCAATAATTCTTTTTTTTAAATGTGTGGTCTTTTTGAACTCTTTTTTCCTGTATGACAGTGGTTCTCAGAGTCCCAGGTTACATTCCTCCCCTTTCAATCCAAGTCTTCCATAATTCCTTCCCCATTTCGAATTGTGATTTAGTAATTTTTTCACCATTACACTTTCTGTTATGACCTCTTGACAACAGGAGTTGGCTTGTGCTATTTTTAGAAACACTTCCTGCTTATCTAGGCAGTTGACCATGGGGTCAACCTCAGGGTCTTGAGTTTACCGTGCTTTTAGGTAAAGTCAGCAGTAAGAGTCCACTTGTGGAACAAGACAGGTCGCATCTATTTGGCGTCTCCTAAATCAAGTATATCTAAAGATCACCTGAATCTTCTAAATGCTAACCACACTATATTCTATTTTTCCTCCCTATCTTCTCATTTACTAACCCATACTAAAGCCACTAAGTAAAGCTAAAACTTAAGAAAACAGACGAACTTGACTGATCACCTTGTGTTTCTACATAGAAAAAAAAAGGTAGGTTGTCTTAATTAAGCAAACAGCATTGATTGGAAATAAAGAATAAATCTTTGGTGGGATTTGAACCCACATTCCTTAAGGGAGCATGGTTAATATCCGCCTGCTCTACCAATTGAGCTACTAAGACTCAACCAGAAGTCCAAAGAACACACCTAAACCCATTCCTTATTCCAATTGGCAGCCATATTTGTTTACATTCTAGTAGTTTCAGTTTTTAATACATTTTTCATTTATTTTTATTAGATGAAGTATTATAAATCAATATTTAAAAAGATTTTATGACTACTTTTTACCTTCATCTAAATTTAAATATAAATATTTTGAGTATAACAATTAAAAAGGCATTTCTTTTGGACCACTCTTTATGACTTTTAATTCTGTTCCCATAAACTGAAAAGTACTACAAATACACACCCATGATTTGGCAAATGATATTTAGTGAAAAAAATTAATTTTCTCAATCTGTGACCCCTACTTCAACAGAATTTTGATAACTGCTTGTAGGATACAGCCAGCAGATTATCCTATTGTTTAGAATAAAACTATTTAGACAAGAAATATTAGACAGAAGTATGTAGGTATCAGCCACCTCAACCTGTACACCTACTCCAAACCATGTGCCATCATGGTATAAAGCACAGAGTGATTTTTTAAGCAAAATATTTTGGGGGGAAAAGTGTGTATTATATGGCTAGAAATACGGTACATTGTAGGCCAAAGTGTCTCACGTAGATTTATCTGTGATGTGTGTTAAATGCATGGCTCGCTCAATGGAGATGTGGACTTGGAAGATGTTGGCAAAATCAGCAGAATCTGGAGCCAAAAAACTGTCATTCCAATCAGAATCAAGAACAGATGATTCTTCAGGTGTTGGTTCTTCATCTTGGACTTTCTGAAATTAAAGACAAGCAAAATTTGATTTTCTTTTTTCCAAGTGATCACAATGATTTATAAAACTATATTGTTAAAAATAAATGATTATTCTAAACTTTTGTCTGAATTTCTGAGATATGGAATCATCATTGTTATATACACTGATTTACTCAGACTAGTGAGTTCAATCAATCAATCAATCAATCCTCTAATTCAGTGGAAGAGGCAGACAAGCAACATTACTAGGAAAGAATTAACTGATACACATCCTCTGGCATAAACAGCAAAATGGGAACTATCTACCTCTGTGGATTGAATAAAAGGCCCTAACCACTTGCAGTAGCTTATTATTGATAGAAGTAACACTCAATAGAAACCGTCACATGACCAACGTCTTTCGGCAGGATCACTAAAAGAAAGTCTAAATTTTTCAACAAAAAATAGTGGACACAAACTAGTGATCAATTCATAAACTTACATTGCAAATTGAACCCCCCCCCCTAAAAACCTATTTAGGGGGGAATTTTCAAAAAACAAAAAATGTTTTTCTAGACAAGATCTAGATAATGAGTAAATGTTGAAATTTTCAGCTCTTTAACTCTATTGGTGCAGTAGCATGATAAATGCATACATAGCCAGCCAGCCCAACTTGAAAACTGAAGAAACCTATGTTGACAGTTTTGGTGACAGTTTCTAATAGTATTAGTATGGCATATTGATGATAATTTCCAATAATACTTAACATTGTTCAGACAAGTGTTTTAGTATGATCTCGCTATAAACTGACGTACCATATTTGACATCATATAAGACACCCCCCCCCCACACACACACACCTTTTATCCCCCCAAAATGGCTCAAAAGGTAAACATAACCATTGTTGTCCAGACCCACATTAGCCAGAACTTGAGGAGGAGATAAAAAAAAAATAGGTGATAAATGAAAGGAATTCATTTTTTTCTTAATATTCCCTGCTGAAATAAGGGAGGCGGGGGTCTTATATGCCATCAAATATGGTAGTTATTATAATAAATTATTTCTATATTATGAGCAAGAAATTAAAAATATTTTAAAGTCTTAAAAATCTTTTCAGACAAATGTTTTTCATATGTTGCAACCATAAGTAGGTATCACAAAACTATAATACAAAATAAACTAAAATGATAAGCAAAACAGTTTTGAAATTTCTTGAGCTTAACTCTTAAATTCATAGAATTTATGAAGGGAAATAACTCCCGATTGAAATTATCCCCCTTTGACCAGTAGGTGATTTTCTTTTCCTATTCAATTCAGAGAAGAGTTTCATTATTTTTAATTCTATTCATTGAAGAGTTCTGTGGTTACAAGCGGTCCATGAATTTAAGAGTTAATTAAAATATGAATAAAACATCATTAATTAACACCCAAATGATAAAATGTGAAAAATCAATGGAGTGAAAACAAACTAACTTGAAAATGCAGAGAGATATGAGCTCTTAGGTACATGCCATGTAGATTTGGCAGTCCAGCTTTAAACATTGGGTAGATGCCACTGAAAAAAAAGCAAGAAATATCAACTAACAATTCAACACACACATGGACTGGGAACTGAATTTGTTAAGTAAATCAAAAATTCATTTGTTCTCTCTACCATAAAAATAATAAAATTCATCTGGTGGGCTATCTTGCATATTCAGACTGTTATACTTTTTGTTGCTGTTTACTTATCTAATAAAATGAAGTTATTATACATTAACTTACTTGATCAAAGAAGTCTATGGGACACATATCCCAGCATTCATAGAAACGAGATATATATGTCCCAGGAGTCTCAAAAGGGTTCAAAAAATCTTTTGAAATTCTATAATATTTGCACACAACAATTTTGATTTCAGATTAACTATTTTCAGGGAATATGTAGAATTGGTTTAAAATTTTATAATGTCTTACTTAGAACTGAAAACCACAATATCATTTAAAATATAAAAGAAACTGTATGTACCTGATTCTGTGTACTTTTTTCTTCTGTCCATGACACAAACCACCAAGAGGGATCCATGCTGATCCAATCAATTTGTCACTAGAGCGATCACTTTTTCTATGGAAGTGATGTCCAAGGCCACCACCAGAACCACACCATAACTGTACTTCAACTTTTTCTTCTCTCAGGTACCTTTTAAATGTACATTTTAATATGAATAGATTATAATTCACAAGTTAATGGATTATAATTCTAATGGCAATTAAATAAACAAAATTGAAGCTGAATCATTTGAATTTGGTTTTATTGGTTTATTTACACTACAATACACTTAGCCATTTATTAACAAAATTTTGTTTTTCTTAACTGATAATAGTTTTAAAACAAAATAGTATTCATCTTTGGATAATTTATGTAAGAAATAGATTAAAATGGAACAGATATTTAAATAAATATATTATGATTTTATTTCTTCTTCGTTGAAAGTTGAAAGTATGAATTTGGATGAAAGAAATTTGAATCAATGATTTTTTGATTTTTACTATCCTCATTTTTATTATCTTCATATTTCTGTAATTTCTCTACCTTCTCCTAGTGAATGTGTCTGGAGCAGAGTCCTGCTATTGGTTTTTATTCTGGTTATAATCCAGTCTATGGGCTATATACCATTATCATGGTACATTTTTTGCTAGCTAATTTAGTTCCATTGACTACCAGATGTGACATAGAGCTGGGGAAGGCTGTAGAATACATCAGCAGAAATGTTATGACCAAAATAACAAAGATGTGGACACTATCTTTATTATTATTGGATGAAGTATTGTAACACAATACTTTCATTAAATTTAACTAGTTTTTACCTTCATCTTAATTTTAGTTCTGAATTAATAAGTTGTATAAAAATAACTAAAATTAGGATGAAGGTAAAAACTAATTAAATTTAATGAAAGTAGTGTGTTACAATACTTCATCCAATAATAATAAAGATTGATTTATAAAAGACTACTAGGTCTCATATGTAAAACAACATAAATATGGCGCAGAGTCAGTTGTAGGGAGTGAGTTTATAAGTGTGAATCAACTTCTGCTAATCCATGAAGTTTTCGTGGACGATTGGTAAAAAGCAGCTAGGCGTAAACTAATCTCCCTCTGGCAATGAGGGTGTGAGTTCGATTCTCACTGAAGGCTTACTCTTTATTTCCGATCGCGCTGTTATTCATTGCCATAGAAACAGTGGCCCGAATTAATAAGTTGTATAAAAACAACTAAAATTAGGATGAAGGTAAAAACTAGTCAAATTTAATGAAAGTAATGCGGACACTAGTTTGAATAATTAATGGAATAATTGCACTGGGTATATTACAGTTTTAATAATTAGGAAATATGTTATGAGCAATAAAAAAACACCTTTAATCAAATGGTAATATTCAGGATTTGTAAAAATATTCATACCATATTAGTGGAGCAGAAAGAGGCAAATGGAAACAGTTCTGATGGCTGCCTTTTGCAAATAAGAAGTCTTTTCCTTTTACTCTGAAAGGAAGTGGTTTTGAGACAAAAGGTCCTGGAAAATAAATCAAGAGAGATTATTCCCAAAACTGTGTAAACATTTGGAAAGTTTCATATAGTAAAAGATCAAATGTACAATAAGGAGACACTATTTTAACTGAACTAATGATTGAATGCTGAAGGCCACACAAGCACAGGATCTCAGAAATAGATGCTCAACCTGGACAGGAGATAGGATCCTAGTCATGGACCGCGATAAAAGGCAAAAAGTTATCGTTGCCCGATGCCCCTAGTCATATGCTAGTAAAATCTGCAATACACAGTAGTTATAATCATCTACCTTATTGCTCTTCTTTCACTGGATATAGTCATAAAATTGACCAGCTTATATCTGAATCTAGATCCAACATACAGTTCAAATCTTTCATATTATATCTATGAGAATTATGAATAGTTAATCCATTTTACCTAGATAGTAGATTCTACACTTTTCTGTGAACATGGTCAAAAGGATGCAATTTATCTATATAATGAACAGTGTGACTATTTCTGTTTGTTTTTCTGTCCGTAACAATGGACTCTTCCACTTAAAGGTAAGAATTTTCTGATAAAAATATCTCCTACCCACCATTTGAAACAATGGACTCTTCCACTTAAATGAGTTCAGTCACTTTTTAATAAAACTTCTGATGAAATAAGACAAACAATTAATCACACTATTAACAGCTTTGAAGTAGTGAACTATTAAGTCATAAAGTAAGAAAGAGAATGTGAAGTGAACTGCTTGAACTCCACAGAAAAATGGGTGGATATTTTTACCAAATACATAATGACTATATATATTTGTATAATATCCTTCACCCTAGTCCTCCCTTGGATCCATTTTGATCTTTTTCTATCTCTTAGAGTTATCCCTAGCATTGCTATTTCCATAGCTCTCTGTGATACTATGGATACCAAGATTTTAAACCCGTAGAATTTTAGGAGCAGATAAGTTGTACATTGTTTTTCTTTGTAGAAGAAAATTCTGTTATTAAAAGAATCTCGAAAAACTTAAAGTATGCAAAATCTTAAGGGTCTCCAAATAAGAAGAGCCATGTGGTTTACGCATTAAATGCCATTCTCAGAGGGGGAAGTGAAATGTTATTTTAAGGAAATGGCTGATTTGGGCCAAAAAGGGGATTTTGTTGATAAAGTGTCAGTGTGATAGATTTTTGGAAAATAGCAAAGGTTTTGGGGACATTAGAATTATTTACTAATGAGTGAAACTTCTTTTTTACTCCTATGCAGCTTGGTCAAGGATGTTCCTATTTGACATAGAAGGAAGTGTGGTCCCAGTCTGGTGGAGAGTGCCAGCCAATGTGAAGAATGGCCAGCCCTAAGAGGCGAAGATGAGTGCCATGAAGGGGCGGTGCAAATGGGAATTCCCCGAAAATGAGGGATCATTAGCCAATCGGAAGTTATGAGGAATTATTGATAATTAATCTTTCTTCTAACCCCCTTCAGGCCCACCCCAGGCAGTGGTGCTTTTTCATAAAATTGCCGGGTTTTCACTTCTCGGCAGTTGAACTTTTATCTGCTAAACGAAATCTCACTGCTGTGGAAACCCGTTTGTTGAGATTGAGTTTGGTGTTGGGATGGACTGAGAAATTAACCCAGAACTACTTAATTTTCTATCACCAGCCCCAAGCTTCTGTGACAGGCTGAAACCCATACGTCCCTGGATTTCACTTCTTCGATCCCTTTACCACTGCAGTAGCACTTTTCCTCATCTCACAGACCAGTGTTCCCCACCGATTATTTACGGTATCACACAAATATGTGAAAGTTTTGCCTCCCACCATAGACAGACGACAGATTTTATTTCTTTAGTATAGAATTAAAACCTTTTTATCTTTCTATACAAGAGTTTTGACTTGAATTTCTTAACCCGAATCGGTTTCCCGATTTCAGCTCATCTTAACTTTATGCCTGTGGTTTCCAGGAGTTTCAGTGACGCTTCGACTAAAGTGCCCAACCTTCTTCCTTCAATCTTAATCACAACGTGGGGAGGACAGGATGTTTGGGTGTGAAGACAACAGCGACCTAGGCCATAGGATCATATCTCTGTTGGTTCTAAGTTGGTTTTCAGTTTGTTTTGTTAATTTCTATGTTTCACATCTGTAAGTCATAGCTGGTATTATACATTCATTGTATAGTTTATGCTTTAAGCACATTGGCAAGGTGCTCTTCAATATGTCTCTATTCATACCAAATGCTTTCCAGCCAATCCTTATACATTGTTTTATTTTGCTTTCATGGTCTTTCTGTAACTTTATTAGCTGACCTAGATAAACATTCATCAACCTCTTCTAAAGCTTCTCCCTCTATTCTTATGGGCTTTTTGGGACTTTATTGTTGAACATTACTTTTGTCTTTGTTCTGTTCATAAAAATCATCTCATAGAAATTCAAATATATCCGTGAATTTTTTCACAGGTAATAACTAGTCCAAGTAATATTTGTTGCATAGATATCACATGTTAGAAAATATATAATATTTGTTGCATAGATATCACATGTTAGAAAATATATAATATTTGTTGCATAGATATCACATGTTAGAAGATATATATGAAAAGGGTTGCTTCTCATTCACAAAGTATCTGTGATGTGAAGACTTTAGATAATAAGTGCTTGAAAGTAACACATCATCTAAAGATAAAATCTAAAATCAATTGATCAAGACTGGATTAATACATAAAATACATATAGATTTCAGTTTATTGTGTATGAAGGATTTTAAATTAAAAAAATCTTTTACCTTTATCATGAAAAATGTATTTAAGGTAACATTGACTGATGGAGTTACTAGTTTGTTCTGGAGACAAGCAGTTCTTTTTGGCAACATTCACTTCATCAATATTAATTGTTACTTTCAAGGATATTCCATCTTCAAAATCTAAAACAAAATGAAGATTGAAATTATTTTTAAAAGAATAAATATAAAGAATGACAACAAACAATGGTCGAAATTAACAAAATCATTATAAAAACATATTTTTCCTATGCAGAATGAACTGCTTTAACTGAATATGACCGTAGTTTCTTGGGGACTTTTTTCATTTTGGATAAAAGGTAACTTTTTAAGGGGAGAAAGTGAATTGGCTCCAAGATGGTGTAATGTTTATATATGTATGTATTAAGGTCTATATATGTATGTATTAATGTTTACACTTAAGAATATATAAACATGCTGAAGCAAGGTGCCAGCAGCTCCCATTCCATTTCCGGTCCCAAAAACGCGGGCTGGAAGTGGGAACAGGGAAGGCTCTCTTCTTCACAGGCAATAGCACTGCACACACGTGTCTTTCTTCCGTCTCTCCGCTTCTTTTCTAAGCACTGCTAAATACAGTTATGAACAAATGCATCCAAACTAAACACAGCTAAAACAGAAAGGAACAACAGCAACAAAGGCACTAATATCAGACGACTTTACAAATGGGTGATCAATTTACAATGTACGTTTAATGAAAAGGAAATGGACCCTGACTTTCTGCCCGTCTCTGCAACACACAATGTTCAATATAAATATCTGTTAAATTGAACCCTGACTCTCTGACTGCGATTACCTTGATTATTGCAGTTAATTTGTTCCAAAATTATATAAAAACATTGAGCTTTGGACCCCCTATGGTGCTCTATATATATATATAGGGTTTATATGCTAAAATACAGCTTTCATCATATCATGAGTATTAGACGTGATACAAGAAATTGGATTACATTTTTGAAATCAGCATCCAAAACTACATTATAGTACACAATACATGCTTGATGAAAATTTGTTGTTGACCTGTGTAATTAAATGTTTGTGTGTGTGCGCATATATTTATATATAACCAGTACAACAGTATACTCACATTAGAAAATATGAGTTAAAAGACTGGGAGAGAAGTTGGTTATGATAAAATGTCCTGGATGCACCTCATGAGGTACATGTCAGATCATTGATGGTAACCAATCAAAACAAAGGAACATGAATAAAAACAACAATGTATAAGGCATACCTTCAAAATTGTCTGCTAGAAGATATTTTTGTGGTAGGTTCCAACCAACAGTATCTGCTGCATGTAATAAACGCTCTTGATCACTTGTATGGGTAAAGTTTACCTTCAGTTCAATGCCACCCATAACATATTCCAGTTGGTTGGTAAAATGGGAGTCTAACCTTCCTAGAAATGTCCCAGATGCAGGTCTATTGAATGGTAACCAACCCTGGATGCCTGAAACAATAAAATAAGAATGGCTGGTGTTTGTTTGATTAAGAAATAACAATTTAAATTTTAAAAAGATGAATATGCATTGAACATTCAGTGTTTGTGATGATTGATTTTCAAACAATTATTCTTGTCTTTGTTTTAACCATCTAATTAATGCATTTTCAATCATTACTAGGCAACATGACATATGAGAACTACTACTCACTGCAACTCATCCAAGCCCCAAAACTGTCCATATCAGACCAGTACCTTTGACACAGTGTAATATTTGCGTACATTTTTTCTAACTTAAATGTCCATCTTATATACCGGTATATAGTAATTCTAAATGGTAACACAGAGAAAGTGTATGCAACCCATAAAATAAATCACCCATACCATGTCACCTGATAAGAGTCACCAATCAAAAAGATATAGAAACAAAAAATAATGGTAATACCAGCAATTCTACATCTAGTAACAGTAATAAAACATTGAAGCAAATTACTTCATCTTATGTTGAACAGATAATGATACTCATGACCTACCTACCATGAGGATATGTTGCTCACAGTGATGCCTTTCCATTGCACAAGAGGCCTAAACCAAAATTCAAAACCTCTTTAGCTCTCCTTTGAATAGGCAAGTAGAAGGAAGAAGAATCACTAATGTTTATGCAATAAATAAACTAGCCGAAGCAAGCTTTCAGCAGCCCCCGTTCTGTTTCCGGTCACAAAAACGAGGGTCGGAAGTGAGAACAGGTAAGGCTCTCTCTTGATCAGGCCATAGCCCTACACACGTGTCTTCATTCTCTCTCTGTTCTTTTTCTAAATACATCTAAAATATGGCTCTAACCAAACACATTAGCCAACACAGCTAATCACAGAAAAGAACAAACAAAGACATAATAACAGCAAAACCTCAAACATAATAATCACTATCAAGTTTTATGCAACACTTTACTTACAAAATGAAAATGAATAAACTATGTTAAAACATGACACCACAAAATGTTTCTCTCAGGAAAATTGGCAAAGTTTACTTTACCGAGTCTAATAAGGTAAAAAGATAAAACTACATGCAATTAGTGCTCTTATTAACATCTGAGATTTAGACAGTTTGAATTTATAAGTTGTTTTTATGAATATGACTCATAGGCACAGGAATTTCAGCTATATAACCCCTAGACTTTGGAATCAATTACCCTTTGACATCCAGAACATTCAAACATTAGCAAGTTTTAAATCAAAAAGAGATCTTTGTTTTGAGACTTTCATGCTTATATGTAAATATATACATTTCATAACTGCAGCTCCTGCACTGTAAATAATTTTATTGACAAATTGCATTTACTTTAAATATTGACCTTATGTTGATACTTTTCTCTAACAGGCCTTATATTTTACTGCAATAATTACATAGGTTTTCAAGTGCTTTTGTCCAGTGGGGATTTGAGTATTGAGGTTCCCAAGAAAGGGCGCTTTGTATAAATGTATATATTATTATTATAATAGATTAAAAAAGATTTTTTTCTGCTTGCTGCTTTGGGAAGTGAAAATATGTGATTCCCTGGTAGAGCAGGGAGCTGACATTTAGGTATGGAATTACACACTGGGAATTGATGAGGCCTGTCATCAAGAAACCAAAATCTTCTGATTTTAGATCAAAGCAGAAAGCCCACCCCATACATGAACACTTACTGCTTTATAATGATTTTAGATGCACTATGATAAAAAAAACTGTCAATATGTCATCACAAATATGTAAACCTTTTTAAACCACACTCATCATTTATAGGTTTAAATTGTTGGTTATTTCAGGATCTGCAATGGTCATGTGATATAAATGTCACCTAGACAGAGTCAAACTTGAAAGAAAAGAATTAGTATTAATATTTTTGAGGAATACTTACCATTATTGTTTGTGAGTAAACCAATCAGTGGAACCTCTGTTACTCCAAGCAGGACATCTTCAAAGGTGGTCAAATGAGAACTGGGTTCTAGCTCTTCAAATTGACACAGTAGAAATAGTATAGAAAAAAAAGGATTAAAAACAAAATTAGATTTCTCAGAATATTTAAAAGTTTTGCTGAGAAAATACACTGAAATAGAAGCTTGAATCATTCTTGTAGCAAACATGTAAGTAAATCATTTTTGTTCTATATCTTAGAAAAATGGCCACCAGAATCCAAAGTTCAATAAAACTGAATGATAAATCAACAACGTTTATCTCAAAAGTACTAAATGATGTGCTCATACTAGCCTTTTGGCTCAGACGAATATCAATTATTTTGCCTTGGCACTAGGAATCAAATTCCTTGATAGCACCTTCCAACTGCACTTAAAGGAGAGGGTCAGTTCTATTCTCTGATGTCTGGAGACTGACCAATGTATCTTAGTCATTTTTTGAAAGCACACAATTAAGAAGCAATGTTGTGATAAGTACTGTTTCATGTAAGAATATATAGGTATAAATACCAATACATGCACAAACATGCATATGCATACATACACATGCAGTAGTATGAAATTGACCAACAAATTGGTTGTAAAAAGTTCCTGTTTAAAAATTACATCATTTTCAAGAGGACAGAGAAGGGAATATTTTTTTAAAAATTATCTTGATGGGTTATGTAAGGCTGGCGTTATGTTTTAAAAATAACATTTTTTTTAAGTATAAAGTCAATTTTGGTGATACTACTATTGTTTGCAGTATTATGAAAATTCGCATAATACGTAGTGAAATCAAATAATGGATAATTTTATATCCAACAGAATATGATATTTATAAAGACATTTAATTAGTTCGGAACCTATATTTGCTTGGTGCTGGTATGAACTGCTAAACGAGTGGCCTAAATCATAAATGTAAATAAAGAAACAAGTGCTGTGCAGGGATCAAACTCGCATCCACACTGGAAGCAACCTTATACACAGGTTCTGCTCTTCCCACTGAGCTAATGAAGCTTTCACAGGAGTTTTTTATCGTACACTTTGCCGGCCCCTCTTCGCACGAATATAATACGGTCCCCTGTGTTAACAGTATGAAATCAAATAATGGATAATTTTATATCAGACAGAATATGAGGCCGCTCATTTAGCATTCGTTCACACCGGCGCCAAGCAAATATAGTTTCTTAACTAATTAAATGTCTTTATAATTATCATATTCTGAAGAGCAGAACCAGTGTATAAGGTTGCTTCCAGGGTGGACTCGGGTTCAATACCCGCACGGTGCTGGTTTCTTTATTTACATTTACGATTCAGGCTGCTCGTTTAGCAGTAGTTCACACTGGTGCTGAGCAATTATAGGTTCCTAACTAATTAAATGTCTTTATAATTATAATATTGTCAGATATAAAATTATCCATTATTTGATTTCGTACTGTCGACACAGTATACCTAGTATAATTAATGTTCCTTATCTTTTTAAACTGTCTCCTTAATACTTTTCTTTAAAAAAAAGTCAACATATTCTTAAATCTTTGAGGATATGTTTTGTCAAATAGGAATTTCATTTTTAATTGATTTTTATGTCCAATCATTATTATTTTCTGCTAAAAATCAACTCTTCTCGCTCAGGATAAATACATTAAAAGAAGACTTAAGAATATATAATATACAAAAAGTATATTCAAAATGAAATATTTCATATTGAATAATACAACTAAAATTAAGATGAAGGTAAAAACTAGTCAAATTTAATAAAAATAACTCTTCTACTAATATTAATATATAATTGTAATATATACTACACTACAAATATAATAACTTGTCTTAAATAAATTTAACATAACTGTCCTTACCTGTGGGAACCTGGTGCCAAAATTCAATAGAAAGTTCAGCACTCTCTAAAGTTTCTGCCAAGCTGCAAGAATCCTTGTTAATGAGAGGACAGTGGAACTCAAAGAATTGGCCAACTTCGGGGCAGAAATTTCTGGCAAAAGTCCTGGTAGTACAGGTACGCTGAAAAAAAAAATTACCAATTTTTAAGAGGTTTTGCTTGCAGATAAAATAAGCCAAAAATGTAATCTTCAATAAATAACATCAGCAAATGAAGGTAATTTTCAACGTTTTTTCCTACTCTAAAATTGAGAATTTAAAAATAATTGGCATTTCTAAAAGGATTTTAATGAAAAAATAAGACATTTGTTAAAAAGGGCTATTTGGCAAAAGGCTACATTATCAGAGAAATCATCGAGAATTTAGCTCACTCTTACAGTCTTGTGAGATCAGTCCACTAACCATTATACCATCACTACAAAATACAATTATTGTAAAGCTTTATATATTTTGTAAAGCAGTGTTTCTTAAACTGGTGAATGAAATTATTTTAGGGTTTTAGAGTGGTGAATGAAGGGTGAATAAGACATGGAAGGTTAAGGATTTAATTTACTCTTATATTTTAATTGCATTAACTTAACAACTGTAATTATTCAGTGGTAAAACAAACACAATAAAAAAACATTGTATCAAAGAATCTAATTCTAAGACTGCTGTTTATTAACTTTACTTGATGTAAAGTAGAAAAACTCTAAAAGATTGTTCTGTGTTAATGTTTTTGTCACTCCTAGTTTTCTTTACATATTTTTAGGATGTTCAAAAACTTGAAGGAAATAAATATACCTTCTATCGATCAATAGATAGCATGCAGTAATTAGACCGACGTAGGTTTCTACCAATTGTTTCCCAGCTCCTCATCTTTTATGATGAGCGTGGGTTACATAGTTTAGTAGGAGAAGGTGTAGCAATATTTGTCTCTGCTTGACCATTCCCTCCCTAGGCTAGTCTTGAAAATGTTCACATTCTCTGCAGTGACCATGGCTTCACTCAGACATTTCCAGTCTGCTGACTAACTAAACATTTAATAAATGAGTTGAATTATATTTTTTGCTAATGATACAAAATGAATTATGTATAAAATTATACACAAGAGAAAATAAGATGGAAAATGATCCAAAACATAAGGAAATTTAGTCACGGGTTAATGAGATTTTGTGATAAAAACTTGAGGGTGAATGAGATTTTGTGATAAAGACTTGAGGGTGAATGACACTGAAATAGTTTAAGAAATACTGTTGTCAAGGATAATAGTTTATGAACATGTTTCCTTACATCATGGATAAAGGAGAGCTTTGCCTTTATATAAGTGTTGACTCCAACCTCACTGGGATATTGCATAGATGTATCATAACTGGCACAGTATTCAGCTGCAGCCTGACAGGAAATAAAACAAAATTTAGAAAATCAATAAGATGTTTACAGTGTCAGCAAGTTAGTTTGGCATTTTTTGAAAGAATGTAACAGTGCAAGTTGTAGGAACTAGAATTCTTCAAGTTTTTGAGATTGGACTTGTGTTATTTTTAATGTGGCCCCTTTTTAAAAACTTTCAAGTTGTATTATTATGGCTTCACTACTATTTTACCAGCACTCCACTCAGTGCCAACACATTATATACTGTAGCTGATTTAATAAGATACAGTTCTTTTGACACAATAATGCATGATTTAACTCTTAAATTCATACAAAGAAAATATGTCAATTTCAAGGGAAATAGCTTCTGATTGTAATTCCCTTTGACCATTTGGTGAATTTTTTTATTCAATTCACATAAGAGTTCTACTGTCAATTACAAGCAGTTTATGAGATATCAGTATATCTTTTAAAGTCTGACATAGACAACTGATTTTCTCTCTCTTGACCGAATCACTAATCCAACAAACTCCAAACCCCATGGCTTGAGTGACTTCTTTTTATTAACCACTCATTACACGATTTTACACTGAACCAAGATGAATACATTGAACAACTGGCCATCCCACACTAACAACCAACTGTCAATGGTTATAGCAGTCATTTAGCAGTGCAGGTGAGGTAATTACAGGAGAGTGGATTATATATGTACTCAGCTATCCCCTCTTTTCTCTGTTTATCATTATAGCATGCCAGTGACAAGCCCAATGGCAACATAACTGGTAATAGGAAAGAGTGCAAAAGGAGAGTTGGATTCATGCCTTTCCCAGGAGCATTAGGGTGAAAGTGACAAAAGGATTCTCAACAGGAATATGGATACAGTTTGCAGGAGACTATATATTATATTATTACATTAAATCATCACATATATTATATGTAAAAAGCTGTGTTAGCCTCTATATTATAATGATTCGATTTCTGTAAGCTTGTTTGTGAGTTTGTTATTGTAACACAGCAAAAATGGCACATCATAGCGCAATTTTTGTTAATGCAATACAACCATTCTCTACCTTGGAGAATAAAGCAATTTCTGGTTCAATCGGGCCACCAGTTTTTGACTAATTTAATTAAGTATAAATAAATAGACAAAGAAAAAATGTCTGTCCTAGTGAGAAAACTCCAGGTCTATTAACTGCTAAGTACATTTATTTATAAGAAAATAAGAGGAATAAGCAAATAATTATAATATAGTTTCTTGACATCAAGCTTAAAGGCCGCCAAAGGC
This sequence comes from Architeuthis dux, assembly GCA_006491835.1. Classification (NCBI taxonomy): domain Eukaryota; kingdom Metazoa; phylum Mollusca; class Cephalopoda; order Oegopsida; family Architeuthidae; genus Architeuthis; species Architeuthis dux. The sequence continues at coordinate 1,188,024 of VCCN01005986.1, read as the reverse complement.
AGTTTTTAAGTGAATGTGAGTAAATTCCAAGTACCAACTTACCTGAAGACCACAGATTCGGAGAAGACCAACTGATATGTATAAAGATGAAGAGCCACTCTGTGATTTGGACAACTTTGAAGTAGACTAAAAATGGAAATTATTAAAGGATTATGAGTAGAAGAAATAAAATATCTATTATGATTAATTTTCAACCATCAAAACAGTGTCAGATAATTCTTTAACACATCAGGTTTATGAAAATGTATCAGATCCTAAAAAAGCTTTTCAATGGTTGTTTGAAAGGTTAATTGTGCAGACTTTGATAAGATATACTCGTCTAACTGGCATGGTAACGGTATGGATGAATTTTTAGACCAAAAGAATATTATAAGAATATTTATTCCCCATAGGCAAAAAGTATTTACAAAGTTAAAATTATCTGATTCATGTTACTCAATGTGATGCAATTTAAACAATAACAATTAACCTGTAAATAATAATTAATCAGGACATCTTTTGCATTAAAACTATATGTTAGACTAAATTTTCTTAGCACAATTAATCCAGGAGCTGGATTAGCATATTAAATCAGCAAAATTACACCTTATTTAATTGCAATGTTTATGTATGTATGTATATGTGTATGTTAAGTCAATGCATGGTGTAATGTGTATGTGTGAATGTTAAGTCAATAAACATGCCGAATCAGAACCTACCCATCAGCCCCCATTTAACAAGCCCCATTTCTGATACCGAAAATGGGAGCCTGGAGTTGGGAACTAGGAAGGTCTCTTCTTCATAGGCAATCGCCCTGTAAACATGAGTCTTTGTTCCGTCTCTCCGCTTCTTTTCTAAGCACCGCTAAATACAATTATGAACCAAACGCGTTCAAACTAAACACAGCTAAACCAGAAAGGAACGAACAAACAACAAGCAACAAAGACACTAATATCAGACAACATTACATTACTGTTAATCGTTCTGAACCCAAGTTTGACATTATCTATCCTAACTACTTCCCATGTTCTGTACATATAAATATAGGCATTAAAAAAAATAAAAACAATTACATGTAACTACAAAATTATTTATCAGTTGATTTAAAATATTTTCCAGATTAAAAATCAATTTCAAACTTAAAATGATTTTCTAATAATTTCTTTAAGCTTCCTCTTTTTAAGCATATACTCAAATACAATTTTATGAAACTTTCCCAATGATGAAATGAAAACCTTGTTCATATAAACAGCTAACTATACTGCTTATTTGAAAGGATAGGAAGGTTGTTTTTTAGGCAAGTCTAGTGCCATTATTATTATAGATGAGGGCGCCTTGCTGTGGGATAATGGTTCACAAGATAGTAGTAATGGTATGTGGGACTGAGTAGTGAATTCAATCCTCACTGGGTGCCCCATAATTGTGGCCTTCTACTAAAACTAAGCTAAGCTTAATAAATAAAACTAGCATTCCAAGAGAAATTATGAATCACCACCACCTATATATGCTTCTTTTTTCCTTGTAAATTAAACAGTGGCGGTGAGCAGTGATCACTAAATAGTTCAAATTTTCCTAAAAGAACAAGTGAGAATGCTGCTGGACACAAAGTAAGGGATCAATT
>VCCN01005986.1:1162749-1178132 GCA_006491835.1 Architeuthis dux | reverse complement strand
CAACTTAAAAAACCTATGTTGATGTTGACAGTATGGGTGATGGTTTCTAATAGTTGATTTATTACTATATAATGAAACAAATGGATTTTATTGACTGATCCTCACTGTTATGTCACACTGACACTAAATACAAGGGAGATAACTACCTAGAATTATCTCCCTTGCCTTTCTCTAGGCTATAACGGAAGTGAGTTGCAGTCATGCACACACAAGCGGAAATAAAGAAGTACACACATGGGGACTAAGGACCCGATTCATTTAGTACCACAGATGTGCCGCTGTAAACATCGTTTTGTCTTCATGTTCCTTCTTCCAGTCAAAACCCGCTTTTGGTAGCAAGTTACAAATAGTAGTCACTCACAAGCTGAAGACTTTACACTCACCTTGTTGACCAATGTCTGTCTCCTCTTCAGAAGACTGAGATCTTGTTTGGAATGGGAAAAAATACTGAATAAAACAATCCGTTTCTCCCCAGGTTATCTCTTCTAACTGTGGCATGTGATTAATGTTTTCGATGACGATTTCAAACAAATGTTCTGCAAAGAAAAATATAGCACTTTATTATTTTTGTTCTTATTTATATTTGAATCCTTTCAAGACTCCTGGGACATATATATCCAAAAGTTTCCATGACTGCTGGGATATATAAGTGCTGTAGATCTTTTAGAAGTCTACTAGGACATTTTAATTCAGGCATTAAGCACCTTAATAGGTAAATCTTGAAAGGATTAAGTAGGAAAAATCAGAAAAATGATTGCTTTTAGATTTTGTAAAGACGCTAGTCATATGTAAGTTGTAAGCACGATCCATCCAAACTCAATTGCAAATGGCCGCCTGCTTATATGGGCATGCGCAACTCGACAGAGCCCATAACTTTCGCAATCTCTTTCCAGAATCTTAGAGTTTTTATATCTTATTCATTTAGATCAAGAGCCAAACACTAACACAGAACATGTCTAGTTAGTCACTCATTAAGTCTTTTGGCAGCATGCTGTGTTGGGGGCTGATCAATTAAAAAATTGGAAAAAGGGTTGATCAATGAATAAGTTAATTCTCTCACATTTTATTGATCACTAAAAAGTCTGAATTAATAGATTTATTGGACTAAGCCAACTCTAGCACAAGCTCACAAGTGATGAATGAATTTACTTGAAATGGTTTGCAAAACTAGTACTCCAACCATTACTCTACAGTAAATGCTCTCACGTGTAAGTGTATATGTGATTAGTGAGCAACATTGTGTGCTTACACTTTGTGATTAAATAGTTAGTTAAAATGACATAGGGGGCTTCAAGATCCAATAAGTAACATATAAACATTATAGGCACTTCTTAAAAGCTGCCTTTCGCAACCTTTAAGCTCAATATCAAATTACTTCCTATTTATAGAATTTATATTATAATTATTTGTTTATTCTCTTATAAAAAAACTGTAATTAGCAGTTAATTGACATGGAGTTATCTCCCTTGGACAGTCATTATTTTGGTCAATTTACGCTTAATTAAATTTGGGAACCGATAAATAAAATATAATATATATTTTAATCTAAATAAACTTACCAACAAATTCTTCTGAATTGTTTTCAGAAATTCTTCCCAAGCCAATACTAAAAGAAAAATGAAAAATACATCTCTAATCAATTCTCATATAAGTAAAAAATCTGAAAAACAAAACAGGTTTGAATATGTGATGAAATAAAACTTAAACAAGACTTATTACAACTTAAAAAAATTAAATGAATATTAATAATATCCTGAGAAAAATAGTAAAATTGGTTAAAAGGTAAGTGCTATGCTTTTCTCCACCAATAGACAGAAATCAGAAATTGAAAACTTTAGTCATCTTCTGATTACAAACAATTTTATTATTAATACTTTATACATTTTATAATATTTTATTGATCATTTAAATTTTGAAGATTAATCAATTTATGACTAGAGAAATGACAGGTCTGGTTAGTCACTCAAATAGAAACCGTCATGTGACCAATGTCTTTTGGCAGCATGCTGCATTGGGGTGATCAATTAAAAAATTGCAAAAATGGGTGATCAATGAATAAGTTACTTCTTTTGCCTTCTATTGGGCAGTGATCAGCAAAAAAGGTTGAATTTTCAACCTGGAATGCTGCCAGACAGAAATTTAGCAGAAACTTACATTGCAAATTGAACCTCCCCACTAAAAACCTATTTAGGAAGGAATTTTCTAAAAATACATAAAACTGTTTTTTCTAGACATAATAAGGAGTAAATGTTTAAATTTTCAGCCCTCTAGCTCCATTGATGCAACCTGTACGCGCTATACATACATACATAGCCAGCCAGACCAACTTAAAAACTGAAGAAACCTATGTTGACAGTTTTAGTTGACAGTTTCTAATATAGCAAATATTATCAAATATAAATTTCCAATCCAGAAAAGACATAAAAGTGACAAGAAAGATACATACGTGTCGATATTCCGGGTTGTTTCTTTTTCAATAGTAAATGACATGTAACGTTCTAGAGTGATTCGCTGTAAAGTTGACACCTGTAAAATAGAACAGGAAGAATAAGGGTAAGCAATTCTGATACAATAAAACTAAAATCTAAATTCCATTAAATAAAAAAGTTTTATGATTAAAAATGAAAAAATCAAATGCAAATGTCAAATAATTTTTAAATATAATTTGTGAAAAGAAAATTGAACTGGAGGTTATTGAATTAAGTTTTCTTGAGCATTTCCACTGTTCTTGGTCTTCAATTTAAGAATAATAGCTATTTTCTAATGTATGTACGACCTTCTAGTCAGTTGATGTGTAATCAGTTGAGTCATATGATGAATTGTCTAACATGATTTGGTTCTTTTAGAATAACATGTGGAACAATTCCATTCTTCATCCTGAATTTTTATTAGATGAAACATTGTCAACCATTTTAAAGTTTTGACTAGTATTCCTAGCATCTTAATTGCAGTTACTTTTCATTGCAAGTACTCAGATTGTCATTCTACATCCATTAGTAAACAGTGTGGATCTGAAATAAGAAATAAACTCTCGGCAACTGAAGATGAAAGAAATTGTCATCAATGATAATTCCATACTTTGCTTTCCAACAGTTTCCAGCATATTTGGTTCTATTTTTGTTTTTCCTCAAGAACCACATTTAAGATATATTGTCATAACCTCTGAACAAGAGGAGTTGGCTTGTGCTATGTTTAGAAGCACTTCCTGTTTGTCTAGACAGTTGACCTTAGCATCAACCTCAGCATTTCAAATTTGCTGTGTTTAGGTAAAATCACGAGACAGAATCAACTTGTGGACAAGACTGGTCGCACTTATTTGGCGTCTACTAAATCAGGCCATAGCTAAATGCTAACCACACTCTATTCTATTTTCCCTCCCTATTGTCTCAACTACTAACCAGTACTAAAGCCACTAACTAATGCTAATACTTAAGAATAAACAGATAAACTGAAAGAATGGACTGATCAACAAAAAAAGGTAGGTTATCTTGTTTGACTTCGTGACTTTCTTCGAAGCCCAAGTCATCACATATTGTTTCTAATTTTAATTATAAATTACCAGTATTAATGCATGCTTAATTCATGTAACCTTTGTGACACAAGACTGCATATAAGGAAAATCCTTTACCTGTTCCACAGATCCAATAGATAACAAGACTTTAAGCTGTCCACGCTGACAGTTGGACAAAGGGTCCACAATAGGCACAAAACAGTCATGGGCTATGATAGGATACTGAAGAAAAAAAATAGATAAGCTTTATAATAGAGAACAACATAAAAACAAGACTGAAATAACTTATTCATCAAAGTTTCTTTTACAATTTAAAAAATATTTTAAAAATTTTCAAAGGATTTAGATCAGGGGTGTCAAATGTTTGTTTGTTTTTAAGAGATTCACGCGAGTACGAGAGTAGAATAAATCCACATATCTTATTTTTATATTACTCACCTAATATGTGATCGTGAATTGCTCGTAGTTATGTTATCTGGTCAGCATACCATGTACTCATATTATATTTGGCCCACCTTAGTAAATGAGCTTGACACTCCTGATTTAGATGGTTTTCAAAACGATGAAAATTGCTTTTAATTGATCAGCTAGATGTTAACAAAAAAGAAGCTCTATTAATTAAATATAAATTTACATTAATAACTACACAGCTTCTGCATCGGCTTTTAAGATACACATGTAGACAAGCAATGATAATCAGCTTAAATAACCATTAACTTAAATTATTTATGATTGTGCCAGTGTCTCATGTTTATCAATACAACCACAGCTTTCAACTAAAACAGAAATTTTCAGTTTGTCACACTTTAATAATTAAAATTATTTTAATAATCCAAACATTCTTATGAAAGTAAACACTTACCTGAGCTTTGAGCAGGGCAGATGTGATTCTTTTATTTCTCAAAGATAAGTAAAACTGATGTAGACTCAATTTTACAATTCCAACCAACTGTAAGGCACATATGAAACAACATGTGTAAATAAAGGATTTAGTCATTTAATAATGCAGGAACATTAATAAATTTATTAAACACATTCTACATGAAACAAATATTCTAAGCAGTCCTAAGCCATAAAAGTAGAACAAAGAAGTTATCTGAAATTTAAAGCTGACATGTACCATACATAAGATGTTTCCTATTAAAAGTGCCAAGATAAACCGAAGCCTTTAAAACAATTTAACACTTAAATTCATAAACCGCTTGTAATTGACAGTGGAACTCTTCAATGAATAGCATAAAAAAAACAAACTCTTCTGTGAATTTAATAGAGATGAATTTAAAGAATTCACCAAATTGTCAAATGGAGATCTTTTCAATCTAAAGTTATTTCCTTAAAATTGACATTCTATTTTCTTCATATAAATTTAAGAGTTAAATATGCAAACACATGTAATGATTGTCATTAGTTACAAACCTCATCATCTTGAGTGGTAGTTTTCTTGTCCCAAACTTCAATAACAAGATAATTGTTACGCATTCTTTCTAGCAGACTGGGAGTAATAAGCACAGGAGAAACCTGGAGAAGAACAGATTTGATAGTAAATATCTTGAAAACAACTCAAACATTCTATTTATTAAAAGAAAAGAAAAGAAAATCTATACACAAAGCTTTGTGGGTGTGTAGTGGAAGGCCATAAAGATAGATATGACAAGTATGAAGAAATGTAAATGGATTTTGAATATTATACTTTTATATTACTATCAAACTGCTTATTGTATTCTATGCCATAATAGTAATAGTAGTATTAGTAGTAGTAGTAGTAGTAGTACATTTAGAACATTTTATTTTAGTGTGAAAAGAAAGTATACAATTTGTATATACAAGCACACATCATAACAATCAGTTACACAATATCTAGGGCCTTAAACCTTTGCGGTGGTGTAATAAACATCATAATTCTTCTTAAATTTGCATCTGTTGATAGCACTAAATATTCCAGTAATCTATTCTAAGGTCCTACCACTCTATTGCTAAAAAAGAATTTTCTGATATTCAATCTACTTCTATTTGCTTCTACCATATATGTGTGGCCTCTCAGTCCCTTGTACCACTTCTAGTAAAAAATACATCAGGGTTTACTACTTCTAAACAACGCATAATCTTGAACATTTCTATTAAGTCTCCCCTATTTTCTAACGATGTTAATCCTAAAACTTTTAGCCTATCCTCATTATCATAACTTTTAAGTCCGGTACTAACTTAGTCACTCGTCTCTGGACTTTTTCTAAAAGCTTTATATCTCTCACCAAGTACGGTGACCAGGCCTGTGCACAGTACTCAAGGTGTGGACGAACATGAGTCTTATATAGTATAAGGAAAGAGTCCTTGTCTATATGTTGTATACTGGGGTGTCCTGGACTTGGATAGAAAGGAAACTCGAAGACTTGCTTGTAAAAATATCTGGACATATTTTTATTACACAACGTACATCTTTGTCAGCCGGAGGGTAAAGAGTGGGAGAGAGATAAGAACCGCCAGTCTGTCCCCAACAGGGACAGCGGTCTTGTATCTTTCGGATCCGCTGATGTCTGCGTCTTCCTTGAGTGTCGAGATTTCTGTCCGCTCCCAGGATGACAGTCTTCTGCCTTTCGGCACCGCTTTATAGGTTTCTCTAGCCTACATGGTGTCAATCACCGGTTCCCATTTCCTGTTTTCAACACTGACAATATTTAGACAATATACCTATTTCCCGAGGTGACTGGGTTCACTTACATTTACGCCCAGGTGTCCGGATACACATATCATAACATATATATGAAAAGGTATTCTTAAACCTAGTTTATACAACCCAAAGGTTTAGTTTCCAGATGGGTTTGAATTTTGCTGAAAAATCAAGCCAGGAAATTGATGATTCAATGAATGCTTTCAAGTTCTATATATCAAACATCAATATGATAGATGCTTTAAAATGGTACATTTTCATCATTGACCATGAGATGTATCTTTACACCAAAATTTTAGATATGTCGATAAAAGTATATATTTGTTAAGTATCAAACAAATCCAAGCCCAGAACCCAGGTTAGATACAATATGTAGCAAATCTTGGTAGTGCAATATAATAATAATAACATATTCATGAATGTCCAGTTAAATAGAAAAAAACCATCAAGCATATATGAAAAAAAAATACTGATTCCCCAACAAAAAACAAGACGAGTACTGTTAGATAAAAAATGATATAAATTTATGATCAAAGCATGCAGCAATTCACATTAATTTTTAAAAAGTTTACTTGTTCATTTTTTTCTAATTCTTTTCATGTACGCTCTATTTATCTTTATGGTAAAACAAATATTTTTTTTCAAATGTATACATGATTTTTTAAAAATAACTGACAAATCTGAAAAGTTTATACTGAAAGAAAAATATAAAACTTGAAAATTAATCAAAATCAAAATTTAAATTTAAAAGATTAAACAGGTGAATTACCTGTACAAAATTGAACTGTGGATCATTTGTTCCCCAACAGACACTTGAATTTACAGACTGGTCACACCAAAACATACGACACTGAAGGTAGATATTCCTCACATCTGGCTGGCTCTGACCTGAAATACAATACATACAGAAGAGATTTTTAAAACTGTTAATTACTTATTTTTCTTGAACAATTTATTATAACCCACTTCCCAGACCCGTCAAAGCTTCATCAGAGCCCCATTAACCATACATTTTGGGAACACGTTCACTACTCTGTCTGTTGCCAAACTCTCACGATGTTGGACAAGGGGTTGGACTTTCTCAGTTTGAATTTGGAGTTGTCTATCTTTTAGACTGGTTGCCAACCAAGGCCGAAGTGTCCAGTCTGTCCTGCTATGTACCCATAGCTGGGGGAAGAAGAGATGGATCCATGACTTTCTCAAAGGCATAAATGCAAAGTGAACACAAACTGTCTCGCAAGTTAAGTCAAATCTAGTCATATAGCTTTCTCATTAGATTTCTCCACGCCATATTGTTTGTTTACTATCTAGTCATATTAGTAGACATAATAGTCTTAAGTTGTCTGAAGTTCTTAGATGAAATATTTTCATTATTAATTTTTGACAAGTTTATCTTTCAAATAGTTCTTTGGATGATTGAACTCTTTCTTGTTGTTAATACAACATTTCAGCTGATCCATTCTTCGGCCTCCCTCAGGTGTAATATCCGAATGTGATGGGGTAAACAGAAGTTTTTACTCCAGTGGAGGCAATGCTTATAACATAAGATTTGGGTGTTTTTTTTATCCTGGCCTTGTTAGGTTGTGACTTCCATACCTTGTCCTTGTTGAGTTGTGGAAGCCACATCGGGTTGAACTCTGCATTTGTCTGACTAATACATTCAGTCGACAATGTTGATATGTGCTGCTTCTTTGATTTTTCTGTTTTCAGTGTTCTCTATCAATAATCTGAACTTCCTCTCAGAGAGGAAAGTGATCGCCTTTCTCCCTCCAGATGTGGTCGGCCATTCCATATTTTCTATCTTGCCCTTGATTAAGGCTTTTCTGTGCTCCTCAAGCCTGACTTTGAGGGGGTGGCCTGTTCCCCATTATAGATCTTTCCACAAACAACAAGAAGGTGTTCAATCATCCAAAGAACTATTTGAATGTTAATGAATGTTCTGAAAACTATAGAAAATAAGTTTATCTTTTATTTTATTATTGTTGTTTTTCATTGCAACTTAAAATGATTATGTCTACCAGATAGTAAAAAAGACAAAAAAACCTTCAAATTCTGTTTAAGAAACTTCAAGATCAAATGACAAAAATTGATGTCAGTGATACCATATTCTTATACCAATCACAAAAATTTAAAACAAAATTTCTGTGAGTACTCCTGAATTGTATTCATGCAAAGACAAAGAAATAATGTAAAATTAAATAATATAAAAAGAATACTAAAATTACCTTGTAAAATATTTGGACCTTGGACAGCATTCAAAGCCTTTTGTGGGGGAATGGAAATTTTCCTACCCTCATTAATAATTAACAGAGAATGCAGAGCCAAAAGCTGTAAAAGAAAGAAATATATTAAAGTTAACTTCTTAAAATATACCCAAAACAAACATTGTAAAATTATGATTTATTCTTAGAACTGTACATGAGAAAATAAGCAAATTGTGAATTATAAAGCTGCAAAATATTAGAAACCATCAGCTAAACTGTTAACATAGGTTTCTTGAGTTTTTAAGTTGGTCTGGCTGTGTATGTATGCATGTATCACATGTACAGGCTGTACCAATGGAGCTAGAGAGCTGAAAATCTAAACCTTTACTCCTTATTATTTCTAGAAAAAAACCCAGTTATTTTGTTTTATTTCACCCCCTCCCCAATAGGTTTTTAAAGCGAGGTTCAATTTGCAATGTAAGTTTTTGCTAAATTGGTCCCTTAGTTTATGTCTGGCAGCATTCAAGCTTTTTTTTTGAAAATTCAGACTTTTTTTTAGTGATCACTGCTGAACAAAGGGCGAGGGAAGTAACTTATTCATTAATCACCCCGAACATGGCATGCTGCCAAAAGACATTGGTCACAGAACAGTTTCTATTGAGTGACTAACCAGATTTATTTTAGTAAGCTTTATTCATGCATAGTAAATATCAACCAGTATTACCTAGAAAAAAGTAGTCTATTAGATCCTTTCAAGTTAATATTAGTCCATATATAAATTCATTCTAGTCTATAATAAAATATTTACCTATGTGTATCTTTAACAATTCTATTATAAATAATCTAGTAGTTATGCATAACCAGAATAACATCTATTTTATAGAACTGAAAAAGTAGATGTTGCAATGTGTCTTATTAACATAACATTTATACAAGTAAAATCAATGAGGTTTCCTCAACAGAAAAGAAATCCCAAACAACATTTTAGTGTCAGAGCAAAAAATGATGTAAAGAGAAAGAGACCAGTTATTGTTGCATATCTTAATACTGCAGTGCAAAATCCCTTGTCTTGGTTTACTGAGCTCAAAATGCAGCATCTGTTCATATGAGTGTAGTATCTTTTATACATTTAGCAATTTAAAAATGCCTCCAGAATATTAACATATACAGATAGCGATATTACATATGAATTGATTCTCAATGTTTTAGCAAGTAAAGATGATCAGAGAAAAGACTAGCCGATGAACAAAAACGGGAAAAACATAGTCGAAATAAGTCTAAGTTAGATAAATACGATAATGATAGTATAAACAAAAAATCTTGACAAAATATATTTTGATAATATATAAATTGAAGACATATATTAAAAAAAAAAACAATAAAAATTCGAAACAATCACAAAAATGACACCATAGTTCCTAAAGCTGGGAATTTCATAATCATCTGCATTGAGCTGCCAAAACTGGACAACAATGTCTTTCATCATGATTTATGTATAAAGCATTTTTGTATGCTTTGTTCAAATTTATATGAATCTTTATCATAAATTGGACAAAGTAAAAAGGAGATTAACCCAGTGGTTCTTTAAGAGTTCTTTAATGATGTACCGTCACTGTTGATTGTCATGTGGTTTATTAAGAGCATTCTTTCTTAGCTTTAATTTCAGGTTCCATCATTCATACTGGGATCTACCGTAAGATCGCCCACCCAATAGATCGCCCATGGTCATTGGGGGTCAAGTTTTTGTAGATGAAAATTTGAAAGCATCTATGTGCATTTTAGTATAAAAAACTGGACAACTTGAATACGCATATAATAATTAAGACATCAAGTCTGAAATATCTGTTAATTCGTTGTATAAATAAAATGTTAAGTAAGTATTTTGAGTTATTCCCTTTAGGCAGGAGAGTTATTATCAACTTCCGGTAGGGAGCGCTGTTTTACATTCTGGTGAAAGAGCAGTCATATTGGCATTGTTTTTTAGTAGATCAGAGAGCTCGAAGAGACACGTATGTGAATCGTTGACCGCAGTCATTTTATGAATAAAGGATCTGTGAGTACCTCTTCTGTTGCATTTTTAATCTGTTAATATCTGTCATTATACCAACCTTACACAAAACGTTGCTCTTGAAGCAACTTAAAAAGAAAACCATGTCCCAAGAAGTACCAAATACCATTAAAATGAGTTGCCGATTGATAGTGAAGTGAATAAAAACATGTGAGTCGTAACTTTTATTGTTTTATTATGCTCAATTTAGCAGTTGTGATGGCCTTTGAATAATAATTTGGTCCATTTTTTTCTACCCAAATTTGGCTGTTTTTCCGTTTTACCGTCCTGGGTGATCTTACGGTAGATCCCGGTAATAAGCAATAAAGAATGGAGATTATTTCCACATCTACAAATTATGAAACATTTAATAAGGAGTTGAGACAGCTCAGGAGATTTGTAATTTCCAGCTGAACAATTTAAAAACTTGACTTTCAAATAGAAAAGAAAAACATAAATATTCAAAAACTGTATCTTACCTCTAAATCCTCAGCACTTTGGTACGAGTTAAAAGGTGTTTGGTGCACAGTGGTTGTTGTTTGAAATGCAGCGGATTTAAATTTATCGGAGTAGATTGGAAGAGATGACTTTGATTCGATCTTATGATTGGCTTGGGAAAATTCATGACTATCAAGACTCAAGAGATCTGCTGTATTGACAGATGTGTCAGCATCTCGCGGAGATAATCTTTCTGGAATCACATGACCAACAGAAAAGAGATTTACAAAAACATTTAGAGCAGATGGGAGTATGGATTTCCTTATAAAACTTCTGTTATTAATTCTTTTGTCAATATAGTTGGTGCTATATCCAAAATGGACACATGGTCTGGTAAAAACATCTTTTATAAAGACATGTTAGTAATATGGTTGGTTGTCTAAAGAGTAACAATCCAGTTGTTGGAAGAGTTTTTTTTTTATTTATTCCAACAAAGTGTATATGTATTGTCTATAATTTTGAGAAGAGTCATTAACATTCAAAGAGTTTTTTTTAGACAATTGGGAACAACAAAGTTAGCAAGAAGAATGAAAAAATATTTGAAAGTGTATACGTGTATTCAGAAAATTTGCAATACTCAAGAATCTGTTCAGTTACAAGTTTGAAGCTTTTAATCTTTTCCATGAAAAAATTACTCTAAACATTTTATCAACATGGCAAGAAAACAGGAGTTAAATAATATACATACATTTCATAAGATATTAATTATTTTACAAAACTAAACTTAACAACTATAGAGATTAAAAGTAATAATCTTCTTTCAAAGATGTTCTATTTAGTAATATTATTTAATACTAATTAACCAAAATTAAAAGAATCTAGATTGAGCTTGAGCAAAATGAAATTTATGAAAAGAATTTTACCCTAAAATCTTCGCTTCAAATAGAGCTAGATTATGAAAATGATATAAAAATAAAGTTTAAACAGATAAACAGATAAACCAATATATCAAAAGAAAAAATACCTGCTTCAACTGAAAGTTGTTCTGCTGGTTTCCTTACAGCATTCTGCCTTGAGGAAGTGGGAACTATAGGGATAATTTTACTTTTTCCATTCAACTCAGCAATCCTTGTTCTGGACAAACCTGAAGAAAAGTCGGCTGTATCTGATCCAATGTCAACAGAAACCTGAAATGTTAAAATATCAACAAAAGTTAAACTTATTATTTATCTTATTAAGTGTTTGTGGTAAAGTCATTTTTGAGAGTGCTAGTCTTGCTAGTGAATTCATTCCTCACTGGGTACTCTATAAATCACATACTAAAATTTAATTTGGCCGAGATGCTCAGATTTAATGTGATTGAAATGGTTAATCAAGTGGAAATGGAAAATGGAGAAACTTTGCTAAGATAATGACCTCATCCTGACTCACTAGTTGTTTTTCATATAGAGAATTAATTCTATTTAATACTGTACCATAGCGAAGCGGTGCATAAATGAAAATAGATAGATAGATAAATGAAAAGAAAATATCAGAAGTTCAAAATATACAGATTGACACTAACTAAAACAATCGACCGACACTTTTGGTAAACAACTGTGGTACTTTTGATAACATTAAAGGGTAACTCAGGAGAAGGGGAAATAGGAGTCAAAACATTGACAGAAAATATCTAAAATAGAAATCTATTTTATAAAACGAGCACGGGTGAATTAAAAATAGCCAAAATTCAAAATATATAGACTAAACAAGATGAATTAATTTAATCCTTTAGAAACTATAAACAACCACACTATAAAATAAGACTGACAGAGCGGAGACAAAACAGGGTGGTCCACAGATACGGACTAAGAGGTCATCTGAGGCCTGCCCCAACACCCACTTTCTCAATTTTATGGGAATATCTGTGTTTGACAAAAGTTTCTGTAGAATTACGAATAAACAGTATATTCTTTTACAACTCCGTCTCGATTCTTCGTTACGTTCTAGGCCAATTCTTTCCAGAGACCAAACTCCATCTTCTCGAAGTCCGGACACATTGTGCACGCTGACACCATCCAAAACAAGGAGTGACAAAACCAACCAACTGACATTGAATGTTTGTCACCAACCTCCAAGAAGGTGATAACGTTACAATACTAGCAAAAATAAGTTCACCCACCTTAAGATTTCCGACTTGTGAAGAACTGCTGCTACAAGCTGATCCGGATTGTTTTCCTGGCTTGCATACCAGTAGAACTTTTCTGAGACAAAGATTTTCAGCTTTTAAGATTGACTTTAGAGGAAGCTGGCAACATCCAATCAAAGAAGGCTGAAAGATACAAAAAACAAACAATTATGGAACTATCCAGTTAAGTTTACTTATGTCAGGTATACAAGTAGCTTCCAGTTTTTATAGTATTTACAGTTGTTTTCTTTATCATTTAGTATAAATGAAAGTGTGTCAAGAATAGAAATAATATTTCATAGGAATATCTTTAGATATTTCTTACATCTAACTCAAATCAGACTATTGTATCTAAGAGTTCAGAATGAAACAAAATTAGATTCCATTGGACCTAATCAAAAACAATTTCTTAGGTAAGGTCTGAAGGAGATGAATTGATATAATCATTTAAATGTGGTTTACTGTGAATATTCCTGATTAATAGGTACTTTTAATGGTTCCTCCGATATAATAGGTTAACAGATGTGTTTCACAAATCTCAATGGTAAATTTTTAGAGGAAAAGACAATTAAATAAATTTAAGGTAACTGCAATAGTGTTTTTTTTAACATAGATTGCATTATTAATGTTGTTTTTTTTAATCTTCCATTTATACTTGAGGTGTCGTGGGGAGGTGTAGTCTGCCCTGAAACTTGCCCATAGTTGATTTAGAAGAGATTGATTTATGCCTTTCCCAAGGGTATTAGTGCAAAGTGAACTGTCTCAGCCGGAGATACATTTTTTTAAAAGTCAACCGTAACACATTGAGAGGTGGAGAGGCTGAGGAAGATGGCAAAGAATGGTAGAAGATGTTTGAAGCCAGCTGACTTCAGTGCTGATTGAAATATGATAAAACAAATATCGACAATGTTTAACAACTTAGCCGTCAAAAAAGGATTGCATCATAAGGACTGATTTGAGCGATCACCGCTAAAGAAGCTAACATTTTTTACTTTCGTACTTACAGTATTAACTCGAGTACTAAGCTGGTACTGCAGTGTCCATTTGAGTTTGAGTTTTAGTTAATAAAAAAAATAAAAAAACTTTTTTCTTTTTATTTTTTTATTAAATGAAGTATTGTAGACCATTTTTATTAATTTTTTTTTTTTTTTTTTTTTTTTTTTTTTTTTTTTTTTTTTTTTTTTTTTACTTCTGTTTACATTCATCCTAATTTTTAGTTTTTTTTTTCTTTTTTAAAAAAAAAAATCACAATTTAACTAAAGCCGGTACTGTATGGCAGTGTTTTTTTTGGTTTTATTTATTTTAGCGATTGTTTTATTATTTATTTTTATTTAGACAAAGTATTGTTTTGACTACTATTTACCTTCATCTTAACATTTTCAAATTGGTTTTAGTAAAAAAGCTATTATTTTATTATTCATTTATTGTAAACCATTTTACACTGCTGTACCAGCCCTAGTTAAATAAATTGCAATTTAAAAAAAAAAAAAAAATTAAGATGGATGTAAATAGTAGCCAAAAATTAATAAAAATGGTTTACAATACTTCAGCAGTGACCAGTCAAATCAGTCCTTATGATGCGATCCTTTTTTTTGACAGTTAAGTCGTTAAACATTGCCCAAATATCATATTCCAGTAAGTCTTTTGGTTATAGAAGGCCGACCACATTGGAAAGGACAGAACTGAGATGATTGTGGTAGCACTTCTTACCTAGACATGTGACATATACTCGAGGTGGATTTAGAGGATGAAGAGTAGAGAAAAGTCAACAACTAAAGCAAAGGAATACAGAATTTGAAAAGGATGGCCACATTCAGCACCAATTCAAGAATACAGGAACTAATTTCAAAAATATTACATAAGCATCATTTGTTTATTATACTTTTCTAAACAGCATTTAAAATATACACTTACAGTTTTTTGGTCAGGTGTTCTTGAATATATTTTGAAATTAATAGCTGATTTCCACCAATTTTCTATAGACTTTCCATCAAATAAAAGAGGAAACACTGAATGATGATTGAAATGGACAGCTAAAAAATTAAAAAAATAAACACGAGAAAATTTATTATTTGAAAAGAAGAGCAGATAAAATTGATTCTATACAGAAACTAATAAAGCCATTATTTTATAAGTTTGATTTATGAATAGTTTCATAATAATAGCATAGAATTAGGAACGAAACAGAAATTGTTAAAGAATTGCTATTGATGGAGATAAAGATACATTTGAATAAGTAAAGGATAAATAATGAGATGCCACTCAAAAGAATATATCAACTATAGCTCTTATACAATGAAACAAATAACCAATATTTGGTTCATTTATGCTGACTTGTCTTGAAAATTGAT
>VCCN01005986.1:1113269-1123415 GCA_006491835.1 Architeuthis dux | reverse complement strand
TAAATTTCTTTGGTGTCGAATCACGCTGAATTTTTCATATCATTAACATAAATGATTTTAAAAAGAATTATGTTTACAACACTGCAAATGTTCAAAGGTCCTAGATATTGTGTAAATATGATAGTGTTAGCCTCGCTTCTCAATCTCATGTAATACCTCTGTAGGGAGTGTTTTGTTTTTCAGAGTTACGCCCCTTAATTTCTCTCTTCCTCCCCACGTGCATTGACTCCGCCGTATGTACAAATCGGTTGTCCTGAGGACAACAACTGCTTTTAAAAAGTGCAAAATGATGGGTACATTCGTCTCTCAGTTTAACCCTTTGTTGGGTAAGAATGAATGGGTGATGCAAGATGAAAATTATGATTATCATCAAGAAATTGCAAGGTATGATGAACTCCCTACAACAATCAATATGGGTTATTTTCATTTTTTACGCTACAACGCTACTAGCTTTCAATGTGTACTCTTATTGACTATTGTTGAATGGCAAAGTATTTTGTTCTTTAAAATTATTTTGTTATAATTTACTTGTTTCGGAGTTGCTTTTACGTTGAGTAAAAGACACTACGCGAATCTTTATTTTTATCCCCACCGATGGAAAGAACACTTTAAAAACAACTTTCTAAACATAACATAATACATTTCAGTCAGAAATCGCGTTTGATTGTATTTTCTTCACGTGGGTTTTAATATTTCTTTCTTTCAGTTGTGTTGTTAGAAGCTTCTTTTAAAAGCCTTTGGTGACCGTCCACATTCACAGTTTGCCTACAGCTCAGTATAATGTCTACAACCTTCATGCCTAAACAATAACATAGTATAAACTATTATAATAAGTACTAAATCTGATTTTTTTTCAACGATTTTGTGGAATATTTGTGGATATTGGAAATTGCAAAATTAATTAAATAATTTTTTTTAAAAAAACAAACCCAAGGGAAATTATTTTTTAATTCTTATATTGTTATAGCACTTTTCTTTTATTATATAAAAATAATATTTTTCATAACAGAAATTTTTGAAAATTTTCGAAAGCCAAATTAATTTACGTAATTTTAATGTTTACAAATGAATAGACAACTTTTCACGCTATTAATTTTCTCAATCTCCGATTATTGTATAGATTTTTCTCAAAGAAAGGGTTTATCAGATTTTTTTCCAATCTTAATTATAAGACAAAGATTTTGAAGATAAAATAATATTTTATACAACTTTGAGGCTTTTTTTTTTATCTCGGGTGTCGAATAAAATTTTTGGCCATAAGCAATTAAAATCTCACCCAATAACACCTAAATAATCAGATTAACAGTTTATTCTGCAATTTCCAATATTTTACACAAAATCATTGACAAATTCTGATTTAATTTGTCTTAACTATTATAATAAATACCAAATCTGAATAATTTGTCAACGATTTTGTGTAAAAATAAAAAAGATTTTAATTGCTTTGTAGAGCAGTCTGGTAAAGTTTATTTTTGTCGTGTTTTGTGACACACAGGACAAGAAAATGCAAACCGAAATATAAACAAATAAAAAATTAAATGAATGAAAAGAAAAAAAACTTTGGCTGCTTGTTTTGTTGCTTATCAAGTAAGGTTGAAATCTAGAAATTAAAAAAAGCTTGTTTTTGTTTACTCTTTCAGTTTTATTTTATTCGAGAGAGAAAAAGGACAGCATTCGAATCACAGACAAGACAAACTAAATTAACTGAGTAATACTAGCAAATTAGCTTTTTTCTCTCCTATCCCCTCACTCCCCTACTGATTTCCCATAGAAAGCCTAAACACTAACACAATTAAAGATCCACTATTTATATTTGTTTGTTACCTCACTGTTGATGGCCTTGTGTTTAAATTGTCATTTGTAGTGACTATGTACATATAAGTCGGTTTGATTTGAAAGAGAAATAGCATTTGACTGATTGGAAAAGCAGTTCTCAAAGTTAGTGGGAAAGTTTCCCCAGCTTAAACAAGAAAAGATACAAAATGTTCAAAATCTGCGACGTTGTTTACACTACTTAATTTTTCATAGCATTTGGCAACATATATTTCTGTAATAAAACTATTTGTTTCATTGTTTCCAATTAATTAAAATAAAGAGGAATAATGTAAAGCTGTTATTAAGAGATTTAAAAAAGAGTCTCTCTGAGATTGGGCACTGACTGGTTTTCTCAAGCCCTGCTACATTTCTGTTTGTATCCAAGAAGTGTGTATCTATTTGTGTTCCCCCATTAGTTATAGGTCATAACTGCACTTACAATATGAGGTGTTAAAAAAAATGTTTTAACTACAAACACTTTTTATTTCGAGAATTGATTTTAAAAAAGTATTATATGATGTAGTGTGACATAAACAAAAATACTCCTCTTTCTTTGCCCACTCTTGCTATCCTTGGTCCAAATTCTGTCAATTTTGTAGGTGTATAAGTATTTGTACCCAGCATCAACATCTTTTCTTGTAGATTTTGCAAGATACTTCAGTGGCTCTAAAGTTTCTTTCTGGCAAAGTATGCATAACTTCCAATCAGTTGGATTATTGGTCTCCTTGGGGCAGCTTGGCTCCTCAATGTCAACAGTCTTGTATTTCTACATCTTTATTCTTCGAATTGATCTTTTCTTCTGATTATAGAGATAAAATAGTAAAGACAAAGCTGCAAAACCAAAACTGTCTGTTATGTACTAATGCAATGCATAGATTGTAAGCTTTATTGACCTCAAATTTATATATTTAGAGACCAAGATGTTGATTCTAGGGTGTATAGTTCAAAAGATATGGGTGTCTTTATGTACTGGGCTGCCATTTTAATCAACCTTCAATAGCACCCAGCAGAATGCACTGCTGACCTGAATCCATATCTAAAAATATGCAGTGGGGGCAGCTACATATATGTACCAAGTTTCATGCTTTTAACCTAAAGTTCACATTTTTTTAGCTTATCTGCCCCACTATTATAGTTATGTCTAGGGATTTAACCTCCGGGTGATGAATGAAAAGCAATTCTTGGTGACAATCACCCGTCATCCATTTCTCGCTCATAGGAACTACACAATGGGTCTGTCTAGCGGTTTGGCCCACAGGTCATTGTCATGTAGACAATAACATTTTTTATGAGAATCATTTCAATTTTATTTTCTGGGAAATTCTCAATTTACACTAACCTTCCAGAATACTTTTTATTCAATTCCAACCAACCGCAATTTATAGATCTACACTACATGTAGTGCCACACATACTTTTTACACTCACTGTGTGTGTGTGTATATGTGTGTGTGTGTGTATATATATTATATACACACACACACTCACAGGTGAAAAGAGTGTATCAAGGCAGCAATTTTTCATTCAGGTCAATTTTGGCATTTTCAAAGCTAACGGAGATGGCTGCACCCTGAAGGCTGCAAATTTATGTACACAGGTAAATTCACCCCACAATGAACATAGGATATGTGGTGCTGACCTCTGATGTCCTCTAAAGGTCAATTTATGCATTATCAAACCTAAGAGAGACGGCTGCACCCTAAAGGCTGAAAATTTGTGTACATGGGTAACTTGGCCCCGGGATGGACATAGGATAGGTGGTACTGACCACTGGTGAACTCTAAAGGTCAATTCTGGTATTTAAAAAAAAGGTCAATTTTTGGCATTTTCGAACCACCTGAAGGGTTGCGATCCCTACTTTGAGAATCTCTGTTAGAATTTACTACATGACCTTTTATTATTGATTACTTTTTTCCTCGGGAACAACTAGGTACCCGAGCTATAATTTTCACGTGTGAAATACTTACATTTAAAATATTACCACAAATCACCTAATTATTGGATTTAAAACTAGGCATTCACACACAACTTTGGAAATCTTTGGCATTCTATTTTAAAAAGTAAATAACATTTTTAAAAATAGGTTTGTTTTGCTTTTACCAGATAGAAAAATGTGCAAATTATTCTTTAATAAAAAAAATAAAATAAATTATAATGCATTAGAAACAGGTAAGCAAATTGACATACAGTCACGTGACTGCACCAGGATGTTCAGTAGATGTTACTTAGTACATTTTAAAGTGTATGTGATTCTTATGGGTTAAGCCCTACACTCTAAAATTCATATGAACAGACATTGCTGCTGGAGCAAGGATCGCCAAAGTGGTTGATATTGACCCCTGGAGGTCAATGGGACTATCCAAGGGGTTGATAAATGCCCGGGAGTGGGGGTCTCAAAAGGGGATTGATGAACCCCAGGAGATTGAACTTTTCGGGCCAAAAGCTGACATTCACATACAAAATTTAAAAAATACATGAAATCCAACTTGCTGATACACATTTTTGATTTACA
The DNA here is from genome assembly GCA_006491835.1 of Architeuthis dux. Lineage (NCBI taxonomy): Eukaryota > Metazoa > Mollusca > Cephalopoda > Oegopsida > Architeuthidae > Architeuthis > Architeuthis dux. The sequence goes on along the minus strand of VCCN01005986.1, from coordinate 1,119,089 downwards.
TATAATTCATTTTTATCTATTTCATATTCTGTTTACTGAAACATACTTCTTGATACAACAGCCCTGCACAGAAACAACTAAAAGTTGCTGCTTCAATGTTTCTTTTGTATCTTTTTTTATTGTATCAGTCAATATATAATTATAAACACTGGATTTGGTAGGTTTGAGGTAAATGGGGGTCGATGAGGGATCAAGGATTCCATGAAGGGGTTGATGGTCTAAAATTTTTGACAACCCCATGGCTAGTCTGAGTTAAACCAGCAAAATAAATATGTACACAACAGAAAATGGTTTCTTAAAATAGTTATTAAAAATCTAGGTATACATTTAAAAAAAAATGTTTATAAAGTCTAAATAAGGTTGGCATAATTCACACGAATTTCAGTTCAGGTACATCAGTTATATTTTTTTATTTTTTTTTGCAAACCCCTTGCTAAGCCAATAGTGTGCCAAAGTGCTGACGTCATCAAAATTACTTTCTTCACCGATTATTTTCAGTATTTCAACTGCAATTTGCATAGTTCATAAGTACAGGACTTTCCTTCTCTTTGTGCTTAATATCCGATGTGAATAAAACATCCAGTGTTTGGTTAGTGATTTAAAATCTGGAGAAAAAAGTGCGTATTATACACGCATAATTACGTCCCGATTATAGGTTAAAAAAACAAAAAGGGTAAAATTTAGTTCTCGTGTATAATACGCATAGGCTTAAAAATCTGGAAAAAGTGTGCGTATGAATGCTTACAGTATGCAAAATTACAGTCGAAAGAAAGGGGGGAAAAGCGTGAGTTTTCCTATGTAATTTTAGTACATTCTGGAGCCAGATATATGCTGATGACCTCAGATTTTGGCACTCTATTGCGGTCAAGTAAATAGTAATTTAATAACACACCTCTGCCTCGTATTCGTATTAACTCTGATCATGGCTTAGATATTTTATCTTTAGCACTCAGCTTTTTTGGATATTGTGCATTTAGAAACTTTGTGGATTTTGTGCACTTAGTAATTTTAAAATCTTGTGTGTCTGTTCATGTATGACTGAAATTGACATGACAACACAACTGTGAAATTCAAACACACTATCGTTCAGTGATTGGAGTTGCCTGCAGTGCTCAGCAAACAGTCACCTACAGAGTGCTAAAGGTTAACTTTCTATTGGATCAATTTGACTGATGGTTATTCTTGACACTACCACTGACACATCTTTGTGTAAGTAAAATAAGCTAAAAATCTCACAAATTTCTGAGATCACCAGCAATGTCAAATTGGAATTGACTTCTGAACTAAATGAGGTGATAGACCGTCAGTTGCCTGATATATTTGTTGTTTTGTGTTGTCTTTATTTTATTTTTTATTTTTTCCTCCTCAGGTCAGCTTATGCAGACATGCTGCATGATACTGAAAGAGTAAGTACTACACTTTTGATTCTAAACCCTCAACCAAAACTGTCAACATCTCCTTTTTACAGCTGAAGTAAAGAAATTTCTCACATCAAACCAACAATGGTAATTTTCAATAATTCTTTCAGACCAGCATCCTTGTCTTTGTTCTTAGCATGATGTTTCAACTGGTTTACTCTCCGGCCTTCTTTAGGTGTATATCATATCAGTAATTTTCAGAGAATTTTAAAAAGAACCTTTCTTTAATTCAAAGGAGTAGGTTGTTTTGATCCCTTGCTTCTTATGACACCTGGTATCCTTCCTAGGAATTTGAACTTGCAAGTTCCATTTTTTTCCCCACATGGCACCATACTACTCCTCCAAGTAATGAACACATGAATCCAGAGAATGAGACAGAAGCAGGAACTAGTGTCTATATCCACCAGGCACTGATAAAAAACAAAGATATGGATGCTGGCCTGAAAGAATCCTTGAATATTACCAATACCTTGTCTTAAAATTCATACAGAAGATGGTAGGAATTTCAGTGGCTGTTCATCAGTTTTATATTAACTATTATCCCAGTGAAAACTGCTTGTCTGGTCTTACACCAAATACATCTTATTCATACTTAAAGAACAAAAAAATAGAAATGTAACAAGAAAATTAAAGGCAAATGAATGAATTTTTCTCTTTTTCTTTTATAGAACCAGAAATATTATGCTGCACTGAAAAAAGCCATAAAAAAGAAACGGGATAACAATGAACCTGTAAATGTGTTAGATATTGGTACAGGAACTGGACTTCTTTCTATGATGGCTGCCACAATTGGAGCAGACTCCATTACTGCCTGTGAGGTAAGTATACAGCATTTGGCCTGTGTGTAGCAACGTATGTGGCTTGAAAGTAAATTGAAAGTTAAATTCCAACTGTCTTATCACTGGTGAGACTTTAAGTTCAAACCTGTTCCATAGGAAAGTAAACAAGCTCCAGCTAACCTACATATTGAAACTTTGTAAAAAGAAACCATCTTTGGGGGAAATGAATTGGAATTGAAACAGACTTGGTGAAATGAAAATATAGATCAATTTGAGTGAGTGAGACTCCACTTGACCTGAGGATTGGGTATAACATGACACTTATTCAGACATCTAATAGAATTTTGTGGCATTGTTTATAAATTGTGTGGTCCTATAACTTGTCATTCCAATAGACTCATGATCTGTTGGAGCTGAATGACATTGTATAACAACATATTTTAATTTTTTTCTAAAGTAATTGTTTTGTCTTTTTTCACAGGCCTTTAAACCCATGGCTGAGTGTGCAAGAAAAGTGATGAAAAAAAATGGGTTTCATGATAAAATTCGTTTGATCCCAAAGCGTTCCACAGAAATCACTGTTGGTGTTGGTAAGTATAATGTGTTTTGTGGATTTCTGCTGAAGTCTCAAAATGACATGTTCAGTCTGTTATTTCCAGGGTTTGAGGGAAAAACCATATTCTTTTTGTATAAACAATCAAGAATTGATTGACATTGGTTTTTTGAAAGTAATTTTGATGATTACAATATCTTTAAATACTAAGTACTTTTTTCTATTCTATAATATTAATCTATGTAAAGTGTATTTGATCGTAATCTTTTAGCCTTAGTCTTATTGTCAAACTCCAGTCCAAGTCTGGAGTTGACTTTGTTTTTCTTCTGTAACAAGTGCGAGGTGGCATAACAGTTACTGGTGCAGAAAATGGAATTGGCAAAGCGAGTTTGAGTTTCAGCCGAGGCTGCTTACATTCACTTCACACTAATCTATGGGTAAAGTGTTAGTTGGAGTGAATGACTGTTACAAATACTGGTTAGTCACTCAATACAAACCATCACGTGACCAACATCTTTTGGCAGCATACTGTGTTGGGAGTGATCAATTAAAAAATTGGGAGATAGGGTGATCAATGAATAAGTTACTTCTCTCGCCTTTTGTTGTGTTGTGATCACTAAAAAAGAAAAACAAGCGTGAATGCTGCCGGACACAAAGTAAGGGATCAATTTAGCATAAACTTACATTGCAAATTGAACTCTCCACTAAAATCCTATTTAGACAGAGAATTTAAAAAAAAACAAAAAGGTTTTTTCTAGATATAAAAAGGAGTAAATTTCTAGCCATCTAGCTCCATTGGTGAGGCCTGTATGCGTGATACATAGATAGCCAACCAGCCAGACCAACTAAAAAACTGAAGAAACCTATGTTGACAGTTTTGGTTGATGGTTTCTAATAACATATTTACAAATTGTTCTTAGTTATCTCTATTAGTTTATTCAACTGAAGTGTTAACATTAAATCATAGCAATTACTATTCTTCAATATTTCTTAAACAATTCTCATTTTTGTTTTTTGTACTAAAGGTAGTTTCTCTTGTGTAATAAATTTATATGTTGTATATTATAAAATTAATTTTTGTCTTATATTTGAAAACTTCTTCTTTTTTTCTTCAGGAAAGGACATGCCCCAAAAAGCAAATATTCTGGTTACAGAAGTGTTTGACACAGAACTAATTGGGGAAGGAGCCATAGGCACATATTCACATGCGCTCAAAAATCTTCTGGAGGTCAGTAAAATAAAATGCTTTTGGTTAGTTCTGGATAATCTGGCATTATAATTTTTATCTTTGACAATCACTTGAGCTAGGAGACTTTAAATTCAATCTAATCTATACTAATATTTGAGCCATCTGTTTGTTTGTCCATGCCTCTTCTCCGGTAAAACGACAAAGCCGATTGACATGATATTTAGCATGGAGATTCAATAAATATCGACTTCCCAAATATACTAACCTTTTGAGGTCACTCCCTAGCCAATCTTCTGTTCTAAACATCAGAAAATTCTTTTATACCAGAATTTTTGTCATTCATTCTTCTTACGAATGGCACACATTTATTACAATAATTAGTTTTGGTGTTTTTGATTGGAAATAGCTTTTTTGGCAATGACACATTGATATACCATGTTAGTTTTACTGCTGCTAGAGGTTTGTGTTATTCCCTCTTCCAATTAACTTTCATCTATGACAACAGCTCTACCTAAATCATAGTGAAAGGAACCTTCCCTCGACCCCTTTTGTTTTCTCATTGACAAAGATTCTTCAGCGTATGTATTTCAGTTCATAGTGAAGGCAACCTGTTGCATGGGGTAGCTTAAGGACACATGGCTGTCATTTTCTAAGATAAACTTGACAGTAATCTTTCCATTATTTTCTGGGTGGCATGAAGTACTGTTATTCATTATTATCAATTTTTGACTATTTAACTTCATCTTAAATAAGAATTAAGAAAGATTTTTCATTGTGTTGTCTATTTTGAAAAAATGGCCAAATGCAAATACACTCAGCACACCAAAAAAGAAAGTCAAAATGGCTCAAAATTTAAATATGGCCTAACCAAAAAGTTTATTTTGTAAGGAAATAAGTTATATTTTTAATAAAATAAGTTTCTTTCTATGACTTTTTTTCATACTGCATGATATCAGTGGTGAGTCTTCTTAAGTTGAGACTTTCAAAAACTTAAAATTAGGATAAATGAATTTTTAAAAAAAATACCTAATAAAATCGTTTTCGGCTCCTTATTGCCAATCCATACATAAATAACCCTGTCAATTTTGATGGTTATATGCTAGTTATTTAATTAATGAGGAAATCTTGTTTGCCATATATTTGTTGACACCAGTGATATTTGACTTTAGATAACTCAGTAAATCATTGTACGCAGATGTGATAGTAACTAAAGAAAAATTCCATATGAAAAACTTTTCACATTATATAGCAGGTATAATATTTCCTTTTTAGATAATTATGTAAAGTAAGCAAAATATTAACACATTTTCTAATTTAATTTAATATCTACATTAAATTTCTGAGGCAAGATGTCGTTACTATTATATAATGATTTTTTCAGACCAACTCCTAATATTCTGATGTAGCCATAACTCTATGCTTCAATTTTCTTTACAGCCTGGCTGTTCCGTTGTTCCTCATTCTGCAAGTATTTATGTACAACTTGCACAATCAGCATTGGGAAGGTGCTGGAATGAACTTCAACCAGTGCATATCAGTGGTGCTCCTTCGGTGGAAGTGCCCCCAGAAGCACAGAGTTGTGCTGGGGCACTACCTTTGCATGATTTACAACTCAATCAGATTTCACGCACTGACTTCCAACCACTGAGCAAACCGCAGAAAGTGTTTGAGTGAGTCTCATTTTTATTTTTGCTTAAAAAAGTTCAGTAAAAAAAATTGAAAATGTCATATTGTCACATATCTTTTCACCAACAAAATGTGAAAAGAATTATATAAATGGATTTCTCTAATATTTGACGGCAACACATTATATTTGTGCCTAAAAATATGAACGTGTAAATATAGGGGCTGGCAAAGTGTACATTAAAAAAAATCTCCTGC
>VCCN01005986.1:1096947-1109553 GCA_006491835.1 Architeuthis dux | reverse complement strand
ATAATTTATAAAAAAAGTAATCTTCATCATTCCAGTATGAACATTAGCAGCTAATATTTTTTTTTTATTTAAAGATCGAAACTTTCTGACATTGATCGCCCCGTCTGCACATGTGGCGTCCATCAGGCTTATGGCAGGAGCCGGCTTGGTATGATAAATGACACAGAGCGCAATCAAATCTATATCAAGGAACTTAAAAAAGTAAGTGTTTTGTGGTCAGCATGTCGTACAATAAATAATATTGCTTTTAAAGATAGGTGTTCTGATTTAATAAGGTTATTTTGATTGATTGTGGTTTTCTTCTCTTAAGTTTTGGTATACATTCACTTAGTTTTTGAAACCATTACCCCCCCCCCATATTTCCTTTGAACCATCTAATGATTTAACTGTCTGTCTAGTTTCTGTCTGAATTTCTCATTATTATACACTATTTTATTTGAACTATTGTCCTCATTTGTTAGTTGTGACTATTCACAACATTTCAACTGTTGTACCCTCCGGTTTTCTTCAGGTGCCTGTCGTTTTGAGTAAGATTCTTGGAATTTTGACCCAAACCCTTTATTCAATTCATGGGAATAGACTGTTGTCATTCTGCCATCCATGCCATGTTAATTTTTCTTTGTGATGCTTGTCTTGCTGAATCAGAGTATCTGGATTCCACTGTCTGACCCATATAACACGGACTACAACTTATTGATGTCCTTCCAACCTTTAGAGGGCAGCTGTTCTCTCCGTTAGATTCTCTGCCACAATTGCATGGAATGCTATACATACAGTCCTTGGACATGTTCTCATCTGATGAAGGCTTGGCTCTAGTCAGGTATCTCTGTATGGTGTAACTGCTTTTAAATACTGTCCCAATGTTATATGGACTATAGATCTTCAGAATCCTTTCCAACACACCTCTGATTTACATTCCTCCAATGAAGGCTCAGTTTATTCTGAACCACTGATAGGTCCTTATGTTTGGGAATCTTGGTAAACAGGTTAATAACATCCAAACTCACCACCTGGTTGGAATGAATGCGAGCATTTCTAATTGTCTCTGCAAAGTGAGCAAAGTTCTTCATATAGGACGGAGACTTACCAGTTAGTAAGTTGACTGTATCTACCTGGAATCTGCTCAATAGGTGACATGCTTAGCCCCGACAACTGTCTATAGGCCTTAATGAAATACTGTCTTTGTCAATTTTGGGGAAATTGTGACTATAACAACCATGATGAAGACAATAGTTTGGATAAATCAGTGTATAATATCTGTCTAGATCTCCAAATAAGTATAATGAACCTAGATATATTCCAAAGGAAAGTTATTCAATTGCCCTTTTTTGTAAAAGATTCATTAAATTTATTGATTAATAAATTGTTGCTTCCACTGCCAAATTGAACCTAAAAATATACATAACGGTTTTTGTCTTGGGTATCATTTATAAGTCTGCAATATTCTGAACTGAAACCTCATAAAACTATTATATTGTTGAAGAATTTCATCTGTTGGCCACTATCCAGGTAATATAATAAGGTTTCTCAAACCGGATGTTACTAAAAGCATTTTTTCTTCTCATAGGTTGTTACAAAAAATACCATTTGCTTGTCCATAAGTGATGGCAGTTTACTTCCTTTCATTGCTGCTAGACTTGGAGCCCAGAAGGTAAATTATTCCTTATTTTCTTACTTGTATAAAGCCAACATTATCATATAGAATGATATAGAAACCTGACCACCTACTTGTTATAAAGTATGAATAATTCAATCAGAAACATGACCTTGTGCAAGACTTTTTTATGCTAAATCTAAAATTTGGTTATCAATTTGTATTTTATTTTGTTCTGTATTGATTTTATTTAGCATAACTTTTTGTAAAAGTATTTTGAAAAAAAAATCTTTTTCCCCAGATGATGTTACCCATTGTGGATATCTGTATATACTGTATTTCCTGGCGTTGAGGATGCTCCGGCCTCAAGGATGCACCCCAATTTTGACTGGAGGTTGCAGGGTAAATTTTCAAGACTTATTTTTGGGTAAAAAATAGTGTCTTCGATGCTGGGAAATACAGTAATTTTGGATATTAGTTTTAACTTTCTTAAATGTTTTGATATATCTACTATTATCCAGGCCTGTATGGCTAGACAACATTCATGAAATGCCTTTTCAAAAAGTGGAAATCTTGTAAATTTCTCCTAAAATGCACCAACATCTTGACTAAAATCATCACTTGCAGTCTCTGTTGCTCAAGCAGTAAGTGATGTTCCCAGAAGAAAATTAATTGAGAAAAAAATTGGAGTATCTGCCTTAGGGTGATGGTTAGTCTCAGAAGCCTTTGCTCATGAATCGGTTCTTCATTATGTGCTCCACTAATATAGTCTTGTGCCAGGTTAGATTTGACCAACAGATATGTATTGGGGAAGAAAGTAAATTTTGAAAAAAATCAAAGATTGGATGAGTCATCCAAAGAAAACAATAGCAGGTACAGGTGTTGTAGACTAACCAAATATTTTAATATGCACAGGCTCTACAGGGCTCTTCTGTGTCTGTTTGCGTCTCTACTATTAATGTCTTAGTAGTAGCATGGAAAAATTCCACTAAATATAGGCATTTCTGATTTTTCTTGAATAAAACTGATATTTTTCTCATATTAAAAAAATGTGATTTTTACCCAAATGTGTTGCCTTATTGTTTAAAAATTATTAAAAAATAGAAAATACAAAGAGCTGTAGAAAATCAACAAAAAAATAAATTTTGTTCAAGTTTTTCTTTTTTGCTTTCAATAAATACACTTATACTAAAATATATATTTGTATAATTTATCCATATGTAAATAATCCCATCATTTTTGATGGGTACCATGCTAGTTTTCAATAATTGTTTTTTATATATATATATAATATTGGATGTATGGTACACTTGTATATCAATATCCTCGTAGACCTTAGTTATGATCTGAGAAAAGAACCTATATATATAGCTTATTAAAATATGTATTTTGTGGATTATTTGATTTGTTCTTCTGATAATGTCCTTTTGACTTCCTTTTCTAGGTATATATATTAGAGCCTCATGAGTCAGCATGCCAGATCCTTCAGTCCTTTGTTGACTACAATGGCCTTGGTGAAGTTATTAAGATTATCAAAAAGGCTCCGATTGATATAACTCCAGAAGAATGTGGCTCTATGCAAGTGAGTCTTTCTTGTCTGCAATAGTTTCTTCATTTTGTTTGTTTCATTCTTTAGAATCAAATGTAAAATTCATCTGAAGATCAAATCTAAACCCATCCCTCATTCTTCCCCGATTTAACTCTGTGCCATTTTGTTATTGTTTTTACACTAGTGGTATTAGTAGCAGCAATATTATAATTATTTTATTTTTATTAGATGAAGCATTGTCAATCATTATTATTTACTAGTATTTTCTCTCATCTTAATTTTTAGTTGCTTTTTATCGTAACTTGGGCCGTCAATCTACAGCAGTGAGTAAACAGAGTGGATAGTAATGGTTGACAATGCTTCATATAATAAAAATAAAGATAATATTGCTGCCATCAAAAGATGGTTTAGAAAAAAGATATCAAAAAGTTCTAAAGTTTTCATTATTCATTTTTTATCAAATACTTATAAATAATTATTTTGTTCATTCAATTTGTTTACATGTATAAATTCTATAAAGTGTTTTCGCCTAATTCCAAGTACAAGGAGTAAAAAAAATTTATTTGAATAAACATATGTATATAAATGAGGTGTCACACTGTCATGCTATAGAAACCATCTAAACATGGATGTGGCCCAACCAAATTTGGCATGCATACTCAATGTACTTAGGGGAAGATTTTAAAGTAAAATGTTTTTAAAAAAAGTTTTAGAAGGGGCGGTTCTGTTTACAATGTAAAGATACATTTATGATATTTAATATTAATAACTGAAAACAAGCTCTCAAAAGATGGTAATACAAACGTTATATACCAAACTCTTGTCTATTTTCTTACATTTGATTTGTATTATATCCTTTGTGTGTGTGTTGCTTTTAGATTGATCTTGTGATTGGTGAACCCTATTTCCAATCAAGTATTCTACCTTGGCACAATCTCCATTTCTGGTATGTGCTCAGCAAGTTACCAACTTCTCTTACGTGCATACCACAAAGTATGAAGATCTATGCAGTAGCGATGGAATTCAAAGACCTCTGTAAGACACGATCTCCTGTTAATTTTTGTGAAGGATTTTGCCTGAAAGAATTTGATGAGTTGATTGAGGTAAGTTTCTGTTGGTTTTCATTAGAATTTTATTTGATTTATAAATCAGCTTTACAGGTCTTTCTTTATCATTTTCTGCATTGACTTGTTGATATAGTTTCCTTTTTTTTTTTAGATTAGATTGAAGTTGGTATATTATTACATCAACTAAATTTGCTTGATAATCAAATATTGATTATTTAAAAGTATGTTTTCCAGAGTCACTTTCATCCTAGCTCTTTAAATGGGAATGAATGCAGACTTTCATATTCCTACAATTTTTGATATTGACGCGGATGTTCTCTTATCTTTTATATCCTTGTGTGATTGGCTAAAGTAGTGTCTATACATACATTTGTGTAGTCAGTTTAGCATATTGATTTTAAAGATATATATTTCATAATGTTACAATTTTGTAAGATTAATCTTGCAAATTTATTTAGGCACTATATAAGATGACAACTTGAGGATCCCACATGCTGTATGCAAGAAGTTCCTATTATCCATGAATTATTTGGATTACTATCCTGATTTTGTTGTTTTTATCACAATATCTTGGCTGATATATTCTTCTACCTTTCTCAGGTTTATGAGTGTTGCTCTATACTTTTCCACTTCCTTAAAAGCAGTTGGAATAAAGGTCGAAGAACATATTCTGATTAAAAACAATAAGGATGAGGATACTAGTCTGAATTTGGAATATTGAAAATATTTTATCTCAGAACTTCAGACAAAATTTAAGAATTTCTCTTTCTTTTTTTTTTTTCTTTTTTTAAAAGTTTTGTTCTATCATTATCAATTTTTGACTAGTATTTTCTTTCATCTTAAATTTAGTTGTTTCTCTGGGAGGATGGAAAGCATAAACATTTTCACTGGAAACTTTTGCACACACATAATGATTTAAAAAAATTAGTTTTTCACTAGAAACCTTTGGAAATTTTTGCACATACAAAATATCTTTCTTTATTTTTAAAATTTTTAAATGGACACATTTCCACACAGCTGATCTTTTTTTTTCTTATTACAGTTTTGCAATGGAGACAGTTTCCACACCTAATATTTTATTAACAAATTGCAGTTTCTCAAAATTTTCTTTTTTGATTTTTCTATGGATTCTACCTGGCAACGCTAGGATTCCCTGCTAGTCAAATACTTTATTTCAGAACTTCAGACAAACAAACAGCACAGTTCGGAAATGAAGAATAGTCAGTGGGGAAGACTCAAACTCGCATCCTTTTACTAGTCAAAAATTGATAATGGTTGACATTACTTCATCTAATAAAAGAAAGAAATCAGGATAATATCACTGCTTTATTTTTTATTTTTAGATAAATAGAAATAAGAATTGTTTATTCCCTTGTATAGACAAAGTTTATTTTTCTTGTTCTTCCATTTAATGATTTCTGTTCTTTTTCCCCCCAAGGATTCATCAATAAGAGCAGACCAGAATGTTGAGGCAGAACCTTTATGGGAGTATCCAGGTTATGCCCTTTCTGAGCCAGTGGAGATGCTCTATTTTGATGTGTCTTCAGTTATCTCAGATACCAATATAAGATACCAAAGGTGTCTTGTCTTCAAAAGGTACTTAAGATAAATTCATTTTTTTTTTCTCTGTACAATAAATTCAAATTAATGATGTTGGATTTAACAAAATAAAAGCCTTGGTTTTGTTGAATACATACATGATCACAACTTTGACAATACCATAAATTCACAAGTTTTCAAAATTGATTAATAAATCTACCACATACTGCTAGATCAAGTCCATTTTTTAAAAAAAAATTTCTGGAGACATACAAGTAAATCCATGCAGTTTTATCAAAATGAAAAAATTTAAATGGTATTCTGCAAAAATAAAAATGACATTTATTTCGTTACACCCTTTAGAGCAGGGGTTCTCAGCATCCCAGGTCACATTCTGTCACTTGCCATCCAAGTATCAATGCCTCCCCTATTTTAAATTGTCATCTAGTAATTTTTTCACCACTATACTTTTATAGTAGTAATTATTGAAACAAGCCTGGCTGCTGCAGGGTCAAACTCTACTTCTATTCCGATTAACAATGCAAATTTTGTATTGTGTATATAATAAATAGATTTATAGGTATATAAGACTTGTCAGTTTAGCTCAGTTGGTAAGAGAGCTGCCTACCAAACACATGGTCATAATTTCAAATCAGTATCAAATGTTAATTTCATATATAGGTTTGGTTTAACGTGACATGATAGTTGTAAGAGAAAATTCCATTGTTATAAGTAATATCTCAGATTTATAGCTGTATCACATTAAGAATATTTGTTCACAAATTAATTTATTATACCTGAACCTTAAATGAAAATAAAAAATTGTAATCCATTAATTCTCAGTGTATTGTGCAATTATTAAATCTGAACAGGCTACTTCTAATTTAATTTCCTTGGATATTATCTCCATATTAATCTCATGTTCCTACCTTAAGATAGGTTTTGATGCATTTCGCCAAGTTTCATTCAGCATCTTCAGAAGTTCTTTTGCAGTGCAGAAATCTGAACACCTCTGCCAAAACCCATTGACTCTATTGTCATAAGTTGCCTTATTACCTACAGATTCATTAATGATTTTATTGGTAGAGAAAACCTCTGTGCCATTCAATAATAAATTTAGCTCCTACGGTCAAACTTTAAAAAACATACTTGCTGCAACCAGTATTTAGCTAACAACTTATTGTCCTTTTTCTACTATCAAAGTTGTGCAAAGAAAAATAGTAAAGGTATAAGAAAAAGAAAAAGATTTTATTACAGATAATATTATTTTCCATGAGGTTCTTGAAAATCATCATCAAATATATTATAAGATCCATGTCTGTTACAATTATAATATAAATAGCAGCCACCAGCCTCTCTACCTTCCTACATTTCTATTAAACTATCATTCTTTTCTCCCCTCTACCCTCTTATTGAACTACCTAACTTTATTTTCTCCTCTCTCTCTCTCTCATTTCCTACCGTGTCTGTCACACTTATAGTATCAGTAGCAGCAATCATCCCAAGTCTGTTGTACACACAGCACAGCGATGGGTCAGTTCATGGACTAGTTAGCAATAACGATAGAGATTATAAATGTAACAACTTCAAATAACTTTTGGACACGTGTTCAATTGTCTCAGATAATAAAATGGTAAGCTACTGTTTTGGATTTACAGCTTGGCACACGCAAGTTTTCTGCACTGCAAAAGAGCTTCTGAAGATGCTGAATGAAACGTGAAATGCATCAAAACTTATCTTAATGATAATAAATGTTTGAAATGTAAAATGCTTTTCTCAAGCTTTCATTTCCACATTGTCAAATTACCTCTACCATTCTATCGGATTACCTTACATCCCTTATAACAAACATATATATATATATACACACACACATACATGGTGCGTAGAGTAGTTGATGACTGCTTGAATGCTGGACTGGAAGCGTTGGCATGCCCAAATCAAATGGTCCTTATTCATTTCTGACATTATCTTGACAATGGTGGCCTTCAGTGAATCTTTGGTACTGATTAGTCTCCCTCTCAACAACACTCCACACATAGTAGTCCAAGGAATTTAAATCTAGCAAGTTGGGAGGCCACATGTTAGGGGTCACATGATCATGAAAATTATCAGCTATCCATTCTTGGATCACTTGAGCTTTGTGAGAAGAAGCAGTCTTGCTGGGACACGTATGGCCTTCCATTGGCTACTCCTTCAATCCAGGGCTTAAGAACTGTTTCAAGCACCTCAATGTAGCCAGCAGCTTTAACTCTAATACCCTGCGGAAAGAAGTGATGTGGCATAACATGTTCCTCGTTACTCATGACCCCTAAAACCATCACAAATGCTGGAAACTTGGTATGCATAACCCTGGGGACCTCAAAAGATTCTGCACATAGCCACTTGTCATTTTTCCTATTCATCTTTTGGTCCTGGTCAAAGAGCATGCCAGGTTCTTCAGGTTTTTTTACCTTGTTGAGTAACTGATTTGAGCAGATCGCTGGTTTTCCTGACACATAGTTATTAGCTGAATTTTCATTTGAAAATTTCCCTGTATAATGTTCAAGCTATGTGATTAATATTCACCATTGATTTTAGTGTATTGACAAGGAAGGAAATTATCTTGAAAAATAAATATTTGTTGTATAAAATAAATGCTTTTTTCATCATTAGGCTGCAGACTTATTGATGTACCTACGTATAGCAATCATCATCTTAAGCATTACTCCCTTTCAATATATTGACCAATCTCTTCTTTTTTATATTTGAAATAAACCTCGATTTCTTTTTTAATATTTTCAGGGATGGTTGTTGCAATGGAATTGCATTCTGGGTTGAGTACAAATTTGGAGATTCCATTATCAGTACAGGTATGAAGATGTCAGAAAGTAGCTCTTCTGAGAATTATGTCACCTGGGATCGACACACACGGCAAGGAGTTAATCTACTGAAAGCCCCCCTCAATGTTTCATGTGGCTCAGAAATACCTGTTTCCCTCACTTTTAATTCTAAATCTGGACAAATCCTAATGGACTTTGTTAAGAGCAGATAAAATAAATATTAAATAATTATGTTAAAGTATTAAAAAAATGATCAAACTCTTGGATATGAACAGTTGTTTCCCTTATAGGGAGCATAAATAGAAATACTGTTCTTCATTCTTTGGGTCATGAAGGCTTCTTTTTGCCAAATCAAAAAGTTTTAGATTTTAAAGAATAATATATATGTGCAGTCTCTTACAGTTGATATTTTTTTATAATCTTCCTACCAGTTTTAGAACAGATACATAAAGCATTCATATTAAGAAAAAGTGAAATGTCATCAGATTTTTTTTTCTTTCAACTAAAAAAAATGCTTACATCAATAAAAAAGCTTAGCCAAACATGTTTAAATAGATGCTTTCAAAGAAAAAAAACCACATGGCCATTTTACATACTTGTTGCTTTTTTCTTCAATTTAATCAAGGCTTTTGTATATTTAAAAGATTACCATGTACAAAAAAAGTTATTTTAAAAGCTGTAAACATAAAAAGAAACCCTGATCAACAGTTTTTACATTTGACTTGTCTTTTAATTTTACTTGATGTCATCATAAGTGGAGTTTTATTTTAGTGGTATTAACTGTATACCTATCAGTAATAATGCAGTTGATGAAAATTAAAAAGAATTTTTAGCCTACATTAAAGTTATATAATGGGTCAAAAATATACATGTATTTTTGAGCAATTCTGAACACTGATGTAAGATAATAAATAAAATTTTTATAAAATAATAGATTTTGCAATAGTTTATATCCTTTCTCCACATGTACATACCTCGGTCCAACTCACTGAAAAATTAATGGGGAAAGAACAATTAAAAAGTCAGCTTTATATAGAAGGTAAGGAATTGATTGAAAAGAAATATTTATAGATGCGCTAGTACCAATTACTGTCATTAGCTGACTGACAGGTTGACATACCAAAACACTTCCACCACCTTTTGTTCCCCACCCCTCCTTCTATATTTGTCTGAAAATGCAAAGGAGAGAACTTGTGTTAACTGTGTTTTTGAGAGTAATGTCCCTTGCTAGATCTTCACACTAGAAAAGATGAGATCAAACTAGCGCATCTATTGAAAAATTAAAGATTTTGGGTTTTCAGCGAGTGATTGTGGGTAAACAAAAATCAGTATGGTGTGCCACAAGGATCAATCCTTGGGCCATTATTATTTATTATTCTGGTGTCTGATATGAGATGGCGTGTTTGGGACGGGTTGTATCATCAGTATACTGATGATACAGATTTGTTAGGTATGAACAAAATGGATGAAAATTTCAGTGTGAAATCAACACGTGCGAAATTTGAAAAATCTGGCAAAAATCAGCATATTATTCGATTTTAATAAAATCTTTGATACCTATTTATTAAAGGACGAATTTAAAAAATAATTTTCCATTCGAAATTTGGGAGATTCTTTTTCATATGATTCCTACCCCACCTTTTATTAATTTGATGATTTATTTATTTTATATAATCATGCTTTCATTGATTTTTACGCATTTTATAGATATATCCCTCGATACTAATTATGTTTACCTCTTTTAGAATAATATCCAGGAACTGCTGGAACGGAACTCTTACTTTGGGATTTAAAAAAACGGGAAAATTAAGTAATTTTTTTTCGGCAAATTTTTAGTTTTATTCGATTAATTATAATTCAGGCTTTTGATCTGTGAACAAAATTTTTCTTTTCGCTCAATATTTTTTTTAAAGATTTTTTAGAGATTATTTGGATATTTTTTAAATGTATATTTTTTTTTTATGGTGTTTCGGCTGAAACTTCTATAAAAATATCATAACAAGGATAAATAATTAAATATAGTGAAATGATGAAAAAATATGTTTCATATATTTTATTCTGTGTTTTGTTTATGTAAATTGACTGCTATTTCAAATTATGGGAGCTGCAGATGACAAAATGCCTTTCTTTTTTTTTTTTGCATGGTGCAGCAGTGATGCATTTTAAATTTGTTTATTTTTTCCACTTAATTATATGTCTACATTGTCTACCATACATTTTTAAAATCAGGTGTCGCTTACACATTTTAAATTCTTTTTTCATTTTGTTCATACTTAGGACTTGTTGTTCGGGTCTGTCGTAGATGATGCAAATCAAACTATTGTTAAAGCTAATAATGTTTTAACTAAAAGTTGCAGACTATTGTAAGTTGCAGACTATTGTAAGGACAACTTTTAAAATTTAAATGCAGCTAAAGGTAAATTTATGTTTATAGGAAGTAAACCAGCTCTTAAGAAGGTCAAGAATATTACTCTAACAGATCTGGAGATTGATGGTGTAAAACTTGAAAGAATAAGACAAGCAAAAAATCTTGGCATTACATTTGACAAAGTACTATCTTGGAGAAAACATAAGCAAAGCTGTAGTTTCTCTTATCTAGATTTAAGCGATTATTAAACACTAAATCAAAACATTTATTATGTGAGCCCATTGTTCTCTCTAGGTTCAACTACTGTGATATGGTGTACCTAAATATTGACTTGTATTTACAGAAAAAAAATCCAAAAAATTCAGGACATTTGTTGCCGTTTTATTTTTGACCATGGAAGGCCTGAATCTTGCAACTATGTTGAACTGCGGGATAGACTTGGCTGGCTAACCATGAAACAACGTAGAGATCTACATTGTCTGACTTTTATGTATAAAGTTTTATATGGTTATGCTCCCAACTATCTTTGTGATATGTTCACACTACAAAATGAAATTCATAATGTCAGTACTAGAGGTAGCAGAAACAATCATATATGGGTGGATAAGGGGATTAAGTTAAAGGTTCATAGAGATTCTTTCAGGTTTTATGTGCCAATTTAATATAATAAACTGCCATACAAAATTAGGAATTGTACATCAAAAACATCTTTCAAATTAAATTTAACAGTTTTTGAAAAATGAATGAAATTTTAAAGACATTCATTTTTTGTCAACAAATTTATTACTGTATGTTTCTTTGCACATGGTTGCTTTCTTCCAGTTCTTTCCAAATTCTGAGACACCCATCCATGAAATACATACTATTCATTCATTCTTTTTAAAAAAAAATAAAAATATATTTCTGCTTTTGAGGTCATCACCGTCCAAATTCAATATTTTGCTTGCAGGCTGAGACAGGAGAATGTCAGCATGTTGCATACGTGTATCTGTTTCTTGTAAAAAATCCAACCAAATACTTAATTTATAATTTCAAAGTACCAAATATCTACCTAATGTCTTTAAATCATTGTTTGATGAATTAATCTATATTAGATCTTTTTAATTTAGTTAGTTTTTAAAAAAAGATTATTTTAACAATATAAATACAAACTAATATAAACTAAGGAGAGATGGAATAAACAGGCAGTGATTAGATGAAATTTAGAATGTGTTAGAAGGCTGAGTCTCTAAAATTATTTTTACAGGGTAACTTTTCTGAATGTGTATATCATTTTTACTCGTTTTTTTTTTTTTTCCCAAGTTTACTGTATTTTTTGTTTTATCTTACTTTGATCATACATGTTTTTTTTCTTCCTTGTTTTATACCTGTACAATTGTGTATTTAAATTGAATAAATTTCTGATCTATGGTCTGACTTTCAGGCTTGTTCTTGACTGCTGCTGGGTCATCTTTCTATGAAAACACTTGGCCAACAAAAAGAAATGCATGAGAGAAAAAAAGCTGTTTTCATTTGGACCTAGAATCTGTATATGCTCTGCATATTCTTTTTTTCAGTATGTCCTAGAACTTAGAAATAACAAATATTAATTGCTGAATTCATTTTTATGAAGATTTAATCTAATTTAATGATTGTTCCAACAAAAAATAATTCTTTATCACCACTTC
>VCCN01005986.1:1069245-1093860 GCA_006491835.1 Architeuthis dux | reverse complement strand
TTTTTCTCGAATTCGACAAGATTCCAACTCCCAGTAAATACACTATTTTCAAATTTTGGAAACAGGAAAAGGTAGCAAACTGCTCAGTGTTTTGTAAATCCGAAACCGTGTGTTGTCGTGGATAAAACTTTTTTAAAATGCATACTAAGACAATGTTAAAGTATTTAATACCGCTCAGGCGAGTCAGCAACAATGTTTAACTAATTTGCTTGATTTATAAAAATTAAGCTTATATTTACTGTACTGTCATAGTTTAGTTACCAAACTGTTAAATGAAATCAAACCCGATGAAGAAAAAGATTCAACAAATAGTTCTTCGGACGATTGAACACCTTGTTTGTTGTTAACGACGTTTCGGCCTTCCTCGTGTGTAATATCCGAATGTGATGGGGTAAACAGAAGTTTTTTTTAAAAAAAACCCATTATATTTCGGATATTGCACCTGCTGAGTAAGGCCGAAAAATGGATCAACCGAAACGTGTTAACAACACAAATAAGGAGTTCAATCGTCCGAAGAACTGATGCCCCTTCTCAAATTTATAGAAAATAAAGATTAGTTAAAGTTTTCAAATAGTATTTTTTAAAATTCATAGTGTTCATATGATTGTAAAGTTTAAAACCTGAAATTGCTAAATGCGGTACTTTTTTCTTCATTTTTGTATAAGGAAGCAACATTAATTCATTAGCCAATGTTAGGGTATACGACGTAATAAGCGATTGCGGTGACTTTAACAGTAAACACTATCAACTAAAATGAAACGTTACATTTACCGCTATTGACATTATTGTTTATTTTAAGTCTTGACTGACTGACATTTTAGTAATTAGACAAGGGTAACCGGACACTTCGGACCTGGTCGCGTTTCGTTTTTAAAGGCGAAGAAAATGACTATCTAGACGCAGACGGGATTTTAAAAGAAATATATAAAAATCTAATTAAATTTACAATAATAAGTTAATTCATGTTTGTTGTTTAGTGTTTTATATCCTTTTCAACTTTTTATAGGTAGTTATTGTTTATTTTCTCGAGTAATGTTATTAAATGTGTTTTATTTAATTAAAATGTTTTAAATAGGTAGATAACCGACTTTTTGATAACATCACATTAGGTATGTGCACGCACTTTTTTTGCGCAACGTTTGAAAAACCTTCGATAACCAATTTTTAAAACAAATTAAAACTTTTTTAACGTTTCTTCTTGGTTTTGTTAGAAAGGAAAAAGAGCAAACTTTTGTCTATATAAGAGGGGGGGATCCATAAATTACAACACAGAACTGAGTGTTTTAAATTAAAAAAAACAATCAAAATCTACTTTTTTCCGACAAAATTTCAAGATACAAAAATGGCTGCCATTTGTTTACGTCTTAAACTTTTAAGAAATTTCACTTATGGCTGTCAATAAGAGTAAATATAATGTTGCAGAATTTGAGTCATCTATCTGTATCTGTTGATTTTCCAATTTGAAACATTTTGTCCCCGCTCCTAACATTTATCAGTGTTGCCAACTCCAATTTGATCTTTTTCGGCTAAAATTGCTTTTTAAAAAAATGGCTAAAATCGGCTACATCTATTCTCACTATGTCTAAATGTAGGTATTTCTGCGGGGAATACGGAAAATTGACACCTTAATATAAATAAACGTCATTAAGTTGAAAGATTGGCGAAATATGAGATAACAATTATTTGTGTACACCTTATAAAACGGGAGGTATCATTGAATCAAAATAGTGTAAATCTGCGCGAAAAAATAAACAAAAGTTTTTCCGTATTAATTAGTAGTAAATTTTCTCCCCCTTTCAACGATAAAAAAAACACCTAGATTTTAATAATTTATTATACAGCAACTACCGATTCGATTTTAATCAAATTTTCAATACTTATCGAATAAAGGATGAATTTTATAAAAAATCAGTTTTTATTCCAAATTTCGGGAAACAAATATTTTTTCATTGTGAAAATATCGGACAGATCTTGTGAAAATAAATCAAATTTTTAAGACGAGAGTTTCATCTTAAAAATTTGATTTATTTTTACATTATTAAGTCAAGCCCATGAACATATAAATTCTGCTTCTGTTTTTGAAAAAGTTAAATGGTAGTTTCCGTAAAAAAATGTTAATTTAAATTATTTCAAAATGTGATAAAGAAAAACTGCTCTAATTGCCAATATTTTTCATTCATTTGGTAAAATATGATTATCGCTATTGTCCATGAAAAGAGAAATAATCTTAGCATTGAAATCTTTTTTATAGAGAATCTTTAAGTTTTTTTACAGTTTTGAAAAAATTAATTTTTGGCCGAAACTTTTCTACGGATGGACATAAACGTAAATTTTCATGTCAACAAAAGAGGACACAACTGCTGTCATAATCTCAGTCAGCCCTCCTTATTGACAAATAGAGACTTCCGTAATATTTAATTAGCGTATTCGCGCGTGCCAAGAGTCTTTATCTCTGGCGGCAAACGGAAGGTGTTGACAGATGTTTGACACCCCCCAACGTGAAATGAGGTTTTTATGTATTTTTGAATGGAAAATGGTAATTATTCGGTTCAGTAATGATGAAACTAAGTATATCTAATTTTTTTTTTAAAAACATCGGAAGAATTCTTGATTTTTTAAAATTTTAAATTACAGAATTTTTTTAAATTTCCAAAAAGGTCAACAACATGGCGGAAATTTTAGTTTAAAACTTTAAATTGACTTTTAAGAGCACAATTCTACGTTGAAGTTTTTTCTTTCTTTTTTTCTGGACACATATTTGGACTTTATTCTTTTCTAACAAAAACAAGAAAAAACTTACAAACAGTTTTTAAATTAATTTACGTTTTAAAATGGGGTGTCCAATGTGCGCAGAAATACCTATCTAAATGTTATAAACTCATTTAAAGCCTAATTTCCAAATAAAATAACTATACTAAGACTTTAGAACAAATTATTAATAAATATACATTTACTTTTTTTTATTGAACTTTCCAGATTTGTAGTGGATTTGCCAAAACAAATTTTAGTACCTGACAAAAATATTCTCAAAGTCAAAGCAAAGGTTTCGGTTAAAATTCGCTTTATCGATCTTATTAAAAATATTTTTCCTATATAGTTTGATTTGACCTTCGTTTCTTCCTGAAATCTTTTAAAAATTTTTTAGAAATAGTGTCTTATATGGGGAAAGTGACTGAATTGGCTCTAAAGCGGGTGACTGATTTACAACAAACTTATTTTAAACTTGACCGTATTTTCTTTCGCCTAAAACTTTTTAAAAAATGGCTAAAATCGGTTAAATATTTTGTACTTTCGGCTAACTTTATGGTTAAAATATTGAATATGTTTTGTGTTAGCTATAAAATAAAATTGAATCGGCTAATTATTTTTAAAAAAAATTCGGCTATCTGCTATCTAGCCGAAAAATGGCTGATTTGGCATGCCTAAAAAAATCATATCTAAGTTTTATCTCCCTTGACTTTCGCAAACACATGGCCTCAGTAGATCGCTTATTGATTTATCGATCGCTTATTATCAATAATCTCAGACCTGAACATGAAAATAATTTTTAAAGTACATTAGGGGTTTGAATTTCGTCATAATATCATAATTCCTTCTATATAAATTATCGCTATTTTCCGTTAAAAAAAAGAAAAAGTTATATCTTTTTTGAAAAATAAAGGATCTCTCCTTTATTTTTCAAAAAATCTAAACTGGCTGAATATTGAAAATATTTTCATAAGAATTTCGAAGAGTTTTGAATTATTTTTAATTTTTCAAAAAAGATATAACTTTTTCTTTTTTTTTTAACGGAAAATAGCGGTAATTTATATAAGCTTAAAAATAAAATGAAAATTTATCAAGAAGAGCAATATTTTACTTTTTTATTTTTCAGTTTTTTGTATTAGACCTAAGTAGGGGTTTTTACGGAACCCTTATGGGTCGATTTAAAACAGAATTTAACTTTTCATGGACTTATCTTTCATATATGTAAAAATCAGGACTGGCCCATATTTGTAAGTATACTAAATTAACAACATAATTAATGGGGGGAGGGTACTTCACATGAAAAAAACATTTATCTTTCCGAAATTTGGAATGAAAACTTCTTTTTTTTAAAAATTCGCCATTTCTTACATAAGTATTGAAAATGTTATTAAAATCTAATAAATAGGTGACTTTTGGTAATTTTTAAAAGATTTTAGGCGTTCGATTACGCTCATCCATTTGATCGATTTTGCACATACCTGAACTGAACCACATGAAGATTTCTAAGAAATTGACTACGCTACACAAAATAGGTAAAAACAAATCTATTTTGTGCATTAAATAAATAAAAATAATTAAATAACATTACGCGAGAAAATAAACAAAAACTAGCTATAAAAAGTTGAAAAAAGATAAAACAGTAACACTAAACAACAAACATGAATTAACTGAATTATTGTAAATTGCATTAGATTAATATATTTTGATTCTATTTCGTATTAAATCCCGTCTAGAACAGTCATTTTTGCCTTTAAAAACGAAACGTGGTCGAAATGTCCGGGTTTGAAATATTGGCGGCCAAAATGTCCTGGATTCGACAATAAGTCTGGAAAGGAGCAGACATAACAAAGCCGGTCGAATTGAACATACTAAACGCAATCACATACTCAAAAAAAAAAAACGGCTGTGGTATGAAGAAATAGTTTTAGATGTTTTTTGTTTGTTTATTTAGCAAATTCCTTATTTCAAATTCAATTATTTTAATTTTCAACGATAAAGTGCCCCAAAAGGCCATAAAGATAGAGACTCTAGAAGAGGTTGATGAATACATCTATCTGGGACAGGTAATAAAGCTAGAGAAAGACCGTGACAGCGGAAAAAATGACGCATAACGATAGGTTGGAAAGCATTTGGTATGAATAGATATTCTGAAGAGCACCTTACCCATGTGCTTAAAGCATAAAGTATACAACGGTTGCATAATACCAGCCATGACATATGGATGCGAAACATGGAAATTAAAAAACGAGCTAAAAAACCAACTCGGAGAGCCATGGAAAGAGCAATGATAGGAATAACTCTAAGAGATAGAAACAGATCAACATGGATCAGAGGGAGGACAAGAGTGGAAGATATTATACAAATAATTAAGCATTAACCTTTTAAAACTAACAAATTTCCGGAAGGTCCTCCTATGGTCTAAATCATTGAAAAAAAGAATTCTTCTAGGAGAACTTCAAAAAATGAATCTTAACCAAAAATTTAAATAATAATAAAAAAATAAATCAAGATAATATTATTACAACTTGTTTAATTTTAATAACTATCTAAATATTATTTTTAAATGCTAAACTATAAAATGCAAGGTTTTATGAGAGAAGGATTTAAATGAGATGCATCCAAATGATGCCAGTGACTATTCTGTGGAACAGGCTCAGCCAAGCAATTGTCACACCTGAAAACATGAATTCCTTCAAGAGTAACTTAGAGAAAGATATTGGTCACGTGAAATTTAATTATCCTTTCTCGCACCAAAAATAATTTTTACATGCAACTGTTTTTTTAAAAAGTCCCCAGAAGAGAAATACAATCTGCAGACGGTACCTACTTGATCATTATTGTAGTGCGTATAAATCTAAAATCTACAAATATTGGTAAAAATATGTTGAAATTATATTTTTTGGTCAAGAATCGATTTAGTTAACAGAAAGTTTTTTCTTAAGTAATTCTATGTGCTTTCAATCAAGCAGACCTTCGTTTCTTCTGGTAATTTCAGTTTTGTAAAAAAATGAATGTCTTTATGGTTTTAGGCCCCCCCCCCCAACCATAAAGAAATTCATTTTTTACAAAACTGACAAATTACTGGAAGAAATGATGGTCTGCTTGATTGAAAACACAAGGTTCTATGGTAATTCTTTGAAATGGTGATGCTGAAGTTTTGTTTCTTTTTACTTCCTATTCTTGTGATAATATTTCTTTGGAATCTTTTGAGGATTTCCTAATCCTTTTTAGTCTTTGTGAAGATCAGAGTTAATCTCCAGGATGAGATTAAAATATATTTTTTACTTGTTACTTAACTACATCTGTTTATTTGAAGCCTCAAGCAGGATTAGCTTTTCTGCAACTGTTTTCATACTACATATTTAATTTGATGAATGATGAATTTATCTTGGTCTATTAAGCGCATTGCCTTTTTCACCTTATCAGTTATAATTTTAAATGAAAACCTTTTAATTAATGCAATATCTCTGAACACTTTTTTTTATTTCCAGTCCCTGGAGAATTGTTGATTTTTGTGGTGGTGCTGTTTCCATGGGTGCCATTGGAGGATCTGTTTTCCATGGTATAAAAGGTTTCAGAAATGCACCCAGTGTAAGTAACTTCACAAATGTCCTGTTGCAAGAATGAGTGCCTGTCTTCTGCTCAAATGAACAAAGGTTTTTCATGATTGTATTGTAACATTACATTATAGGAAAAACAAGGTATTACTGCTACTGAATATCCAGTTCTGCTCTTTTGGCTAAAACAAAAAACTGAAAGTGGTTTGAGGAGCCAAATTGAGTTTACCATTCCAAGAGTTGTTTGAACTAAATGAAATTTTATGTTGCTTTTGTTGTTACCAATCCATTCTACAGCCTTCTTCTGGTGCACAATCTATAAAGAGAGAGAGAGGGGTCTCTTTTTACACAAAATGGTGGCAAATGTACCGACTGGCTGTTAATTATACAACATAATGAACCTACTCAACCCAAATGTATAAAAGTGTTCCTTTTAGTTGAATTAATACATTGTGTTGACAGTCAGCAACAGCCAAACTTTCCATGTAGAAAGATTATTGAATATTAATATGTACAATTACGATGGAACTAACTTATATAATAACAAAACAGAACAACTTCACACTTAATATATATAATATAGAGTATTGTATTTTGATTCAGTATGTAATCAGTTATTATCAAATGTCTTTGTGTGGGTATGGCCAGTACATTATTCTGATATATTGTAATTCTGGATTAATCTATTATATATTAACTATATAATCTTATACTGTATGAGTTATAGAATATTCAATCTTTATCTAGAATATCAACTACCACAGAGGTCATGGATTACCTATTGTTTTTTATTCAAACCTTACTAAATGTAAATAAAGGAAATTATAATATTGAGAGATTACTTTATTACATGAGAATGCATTTCATTCACCTCTTTATATATAACAGATTATTTCTTTTTAAAATAATGTTTTCAGTTAATCTTTTTCTCTGTGAACATTGATCAGTCTAGAGCAGTGGTTCCCAACCGGAAGGGAATTTGGGTAGTCCAACAAGGGAATAAGGCTAGTAGGTAAAAATAAAAGTCCAGTTTAGAGATATGGTTTTCTGCACTTCTATCTATCAAGTCGACAGCTGGAAATAAGCTCCAAGTTGAGAATGATTTAAAATGTGCTCTCCCACTAATAGAACAACTAGTAGCAAAAAAAACAAGAACAGAGATCACATCGATGTGTATATCAGTTACAATAGCAGAATTCTTCTTTTTTTTTTTTTTGTAATAAATTGGAATTTCAAATGATATGTTCTAATTATTTCCACTTGCTTTCTTTTAGTAACAAATACACAGCAGCAGCTGTACAATTATAAAATTAAACTAATTCTTAGAATGAAGCTGTCTAATTATATGTAAAATAAAGTTATTATTTGAAATTATTCTTTGTTGCAACTTAATAAACGGAAGGGGGGTTGATACTAATAATCTTATTGACAAAAGTGGGGAATGACTCAAAAAGATTGGGAACCACTGGTGTAGAGTAAATAAAATGTTGTTCCTTAATGATCTGTATATAAAAAAAACTACTGCTATTATTTACATAAGGAATGGCGAAAATAGGAGAATGACAGTGGCTATTAAAGGAAAGAAAATATGGAATATGATGACCTCTTGGAAACAGTTGTAACAATATGAGAATGTCTTCTCAGCTGTATTTGATTTAAAATATCAATAAAATAACAAAATGAGTCTTAATTACTTTATCTTTTTTAAATTTTCCTATTCTTTTTTGTTAGTTCATTTCGCTGCTATTTCATATTGTAGGGACACCACAGACGTCTTATTGGCAGGGCACCTATCACAGGCGGTAAGTTATGCATTACATAATTTGTATTCCTTAATGATTAGTTTTGATGGAGTGACATTAGCCAAAAAATCTCTAATTATATGGTGTTCTCGGTCAGAAAACATAACTGATTCCAGCTCGGAAGGGCAAGGGATCTAGCAGATACTACACTTTGATCTTAGGTAACGGTCATACATACAAACAAGCAGAATAATATATAGGATTATCATTAAGACACTATGTTCAAGTGGTCAAATTTTGTTGGCTGATTATTGCATAATATTTGTGGGTTGACAAGATTAACTGTAATTAAAAAACAAAATTTGTTGACATTTTTGCTGTCAAAATTTGCATAAATATGAAAGCTGGGATGAGAGTATAAAAAAGGTTTTGAAATGTTAGCAACATCCAAGTCAATATAGAGAGGAGCAGTGGCAAAATGTTTAAGTTTTCCTTGTCACATAAATATTAGTGTCCCCAT
Source organism: Architeuthis dux (assembly GCA_006491835.1). Taxonomy (NCBI): domain Eukaryota; kingdom Metazoa; phylum Mollusca; class Cephalopoda; order Oegopsida; family Architeuthidae; genus Architeuthis; species Architeuthis dux. Next base: position 1,085,293 of record VCCN01005986.1, on the reverse strand, counting down.
ATAATTTTTATGGAAGCTGCAATGATAACTTGCCTGGCTTTGAAGAATCCTCTATGATTAATGATTTAGTGCATGTTTATCTGAACCATATAATCTGCTTGTACCACTATTGCTACAAAGTCAAAAACTCTCATTTACATTAAAAACTTTTAGACCTGTTTCTGTGACATCAATCATATGCGGGGACACTTGTGTCATCATCTTTATTTTATAATTAGAGGGAGCCGTTTATTGTAATCATGGATAATGTTATCAAACGGTTATTGTTGTCAAAATCAGTCATTCCAAGCACTTTATTTAAAATGAATTAAAAATTCATATCATATAAAGTTGTTTATAACAATGAATGTAAATTGTTCGAATTTTTATATCCTTTGCTTAATGTTATCAGCCGGTTATTGTTATCTAATAGATCCTATCCCAAAGTGATCACAATAAGTGGCTTCTTCTGTATTTATCTAAATCCTTTAAGATTGGGAAATAGCTGATCACTTACCTGGGTTTTTTTATCATTCCAGATGGTACTGGTGCCATGGTTGGTTCAGCAATCATTGGTAAGTATCTTCCTCATTTGTAATATGGCTGTAATATCAGAGGTAGTAGTAGTAGCCTATCCAACTATAATGTTTTAACTCATTTATACAAAAAATGTTCCGTTTTTTTTCATATTATATATCCATTAATTTGGTATATTTAGCTACCTATGACATCCTGGAAATTATCTCATCACAATGAACTACTATGATATATTTATTTGTCACATCTTGAACTAATAAATATTTTCATCTCAATGTTTCTTTTCGTCTTTTGCAGGAGGTGTGCTACTGGCACTTATTGAAGGAGTTGGAATCTTATTTACCTGATTTTCAGCAGAACATTCTAATCCTAGTAAGTGTTTTTGTCTTTGTAATATGTGGGTATTGGACAGCTTCTAGTAGCAAATCCTTTCATTTTGGGGTGGGGTACATTTAGTGTTGCATGAATAGACAATGTGTTTATCTGAAACAGAATCTTTGGTTGTTGCTTCTTATATTTTATGACTAAGTTACAGTGTACTATTCAAGTAAAATACTTGGTCAGTGTTCTTTGAATGTGATAAAGACCTTTCATAATTTTTATTGACTCTTAAATATCTTGAATACATAGGAAATCAGTTTCTGATAATTTATTTTGTAGATGGTACAGAAACAGTTTTCAGTCTTCCATATCACAGAAGTGAATATAAAGATTATCGTGAATGAATTTCAAGTTTCTACTCTGAACGGTTAGGGCTGGGCGAAGTCTGGATACATATAAATGTCAGAACACATGAATAACCTAAACCCAACAATAAACCAGTGTTGTAGGTAGTAGTGATTAATAAATATGTTTTGTCTGTAATTTCAGTTGAACAAAATCTAGTTTTATTTACCAAGCATTTTTGAACATAATGCAAAAGATGCTTTAGTCTTGTATAACTCCTGTAGATATTGATGTGCCAAAAATCTATTGTTGAAATTATGCTCGATTCTTTCAGAAAATAAATCTGGCATCTGTCTATATTCCCACCTCTGTCATTTGTCAAGCTTCTATATAATTTAATGGCTTTGTGCTTTTCTCAGCAATGTAATGTCAGTGTTTGAAAAGTTATGAACATTCTGTTAAAAAATTATCCCCAGGAATTTACATTGGTTTTGTTTTTATTGGAAGTGTTACTCTGGGAAGGGCAATTTTCTTGTGCCCAGTTAACTTGGATGAATATGTGTAGATATTTTGCTCATTCATTCATAGAAGCTTTGAGGCTTGATTCATGCATACATGCTTGTATCTTTCATTTATGAATGCATATGCTTAGTCATGAAAGGTATATGTTCCAATTGAAATGTTTATAACACCCAAAATAACATTTTCATTAATTTTCAAATGTCATTTTTCTAATATTAGTGAGTTTTTTTAAGTAGAAAGCATATAGAGAGCAAAGGTAAGAAAAACGGAATGAATGAAAAATAATAAAAACAGGTCTAGTTAATCATTCAATAGAAACCGACATGTGACCAATGTCTTTTGGCAGCATGCCGTGTTAGGGGTGATTTAAAAAAGAAAAATTAAAAAGAATTTGGAATAGGGGGTGATCAATGCAAAAGTTACTTCTCTCGCCTTTTGTGGGGCAGTGATCACTAAAAAAAGTGAAATTTCAAAAAAGAAACAAGCAGACACAAACTAAGGGATCAATTTAGCATAAACCTACATTGTAATTTGAACCTCCACTAAAAACCCATTGGGGTTGGGGGTTTAAAAAAACAAAACCTTTTTCTAGACATAATTAAGAGTATAATTTTCAGTCCTCTAGCTCCATTGGTGCGGCCTGTACGCGTGATACATACATACATTAGCCAACTAGACGAATCAACTCAAAAACTGAAGAAACCTATTTATTTCACAGATCAAAAGCACTAAATTATAATTAATCGAATAAAACTAAAGATTTGCCGAGAAGAAAAATATTTTAATTAATTTTCCTGTTTTTTTAAATCACAAAGGAAGACTTCCGTTCAATCAATTCCTTGATATCTTCCTAAAAAGGTAAACATAATCCGTATCTCGTGGGATATATCTGCAAAATGGGTAAAAATCAACAAAAGCACGAAAATATAAATAAAATAAATCATCAAATTAATAAAAGGTAGGGTAGGAATCATATTGTCTCAACCGATGGAAAATTATTTTTCTTTTAATTCGTCCATTAATAAATAACTATCGAAAATTTTATTAAAATCGAATAATATGCTGATGTTTAAATTTCTCAGGTGTCAATTTCACGCTGAATTCTTTGTTCATATCATTAAATGATTAAAAAAAGAATTACAACAACAACACACATGTTCAATATGAGAGGGTTAATAGCCTTGCTTCCATCCGTCTGTAGTAGTTGTCAAATCGAAAAATATTTTTGTGCTAGTTTGACTGTCAAAAAATGTTTAAGCGCTAATAAAACAAGAAACGTGCTAAATCGGCAACATTGCTGTAGGGCAGGGTCTCAAACTCACGGACACAACCGGGCCATTACGTCCTAGGGGAGAGGCACAGCGGGCCAAAAGTGAGAAGGGGGGGAGCGTGATTTCCCCCAGTTATAATGATGATCTGCAATACAGCTGATAGGCTGCTATTTATTTATTCATCAAAATGAATACGCATATGATAGTAAGTGAGATATGTGAATAAAAGTAATATTAAAAAGATATTTGTTTACTGAATTCAGACTTATAAGTAAGGTTAAATAGAGTTCTAATTACCTTCATTTGATCCCAACCAGTTCATGTTGAAGATGATTTCTGGCAATGTTTTGCAGTAACCAGTAATTCTATGTTCGGCTTCAAATCGCATAAATTAGCCAGCCTCAACACGGATTGTAAATGTTCATCAGTCAGTCTTGAGTGCAACGCAGATTTATTTATTTTCATTGTTGAGAAAAACTGCTCACAAACGTATGTGCTTCCAAACATGGCCAGAATTTGCAAAGATGAGACAAACAATTTGGGAAATCTCTCACTTGGAAGGAACTGGTAAAAATCAAGAACACCAACCTCTGCATATGTCTGCTTCCGTATGGTATCGCACTGAAGCTCCACCATAAAAAGTCTTGAATACGCTGGCCAAACTCTGCATGCAGTTTTAAAATTATATCTGCATATTCTTTCAAGCACTGTGGTTCAACCCTCTCCAATGGCTGCAAGGCCGTGAAGTGAGCTAAGTTCCTGCCTGCAAGCTGCTTTTCCCACTTGAGAGACTTCACGCTGTCGTACATCCTTGTTATAACCTGCTTTGGGCCCTGGAGTTTCAAGTTTAGAACGTTAAGATGGTCTGTCAGATCGGTGAGGAATGCAAGCTTAGAGGCAAAGATTGGATCACTTAACTCGGGAACATCTTTTCCATTTATTGTCAAGAACAATCCAATTTCTTCTCTCAAAGCAAAAAGCCTCTTCAAAACATTCCCCCGACTGAGCCACCTCATTTCAGAATGATACAGAAGCTCTCCATATTCACTATCCATGGTGGATAGAAAAGAAATGAACTGTCAGTGGTTGAGAGCTCTTGCCCGTATAAAATTGATGGTTTTCACAACCACATCCATAACGTTTTCCATCTGCAACCTTTTCCCACACAGTGCCTCTTGATGCAGAATTCAATGGATAGCAGAGATGGGCACACCAAGACTGTTCAGCTTTTCTTAAGAAGGCCTACTAAACCCACCTTTTCAGAGCACATTGCAGGTGCACCGTCTGTTGCCACTGACACAAGTTTTATCCAATTCAATTCTGCACGCTCAGTGCACTTTTCTAGTTCACTAAATACATCTCGCCCAGTCACTGTTCCCTTCATAGATAGTAAATCCAATAATTAAAATGTGTGTCAAATCCTCTGATAAAGACAGCACAGTAAGCAGTACCTGTAATGCCTGTACTTTCATGAAGTGCGATAGAAAAATTTTCAAAATCTTGAGCAGTGGTAGCCAATTGCTGGTATGAATTGCTTGCTAAGTCAGTGGCAACAGTATTAGGTGACAAGCTAATACTTTCAAACATTTTCCTTTTCTTGTGACAGAGGATTTCACTAGCTTTTAAAAGACAGACTTTGATAAAATTACCTTCAGTGAATGGCCCTGATGATTTTCCGATCATTTTGCTGAGAGCAAAACTTGCTCTTACTGCATTTTCACTTGTTTTGTTCAAGTTGAAAAAAAAGTTCTGTTGCTTCGAAAGAGCTGTCTTAAGCCGCTCTTCCTTTTCTTCTCTTATCTTTCCAGTTAATGCGTTATACTGATCACTGTGTTGTTTCATAATGTCTCCTTATGTTATATTCTTTTTGTACAGCAATATTATGTAGACATATCAACCAAAAAACATGTCCTTTTTCTTCGAAATTTCTGTTTATTTAACAATCCGTTCTCAAACATGTTCTATGATTTTCTATTTGTGTGTGTTAGTTATCTGTCATCTCAGGTACACGCTACACGCGAGTTGTCAAATCTATCCCTTCTCACGTTATGAAACAAAAAAAGAATTCCTCATGTTCTGTTGTGAGTTAGTTGTGTATCATCTCAGTCACCTCTCCACCACAATTGGTCTTTGAAACAAGCCGATATAATCATATGTGTATGAGCCAGCATTTCAGATTTCACTAATGTTCTTATTAAGAATCTTTTTTAAATGTATATAAAATTGGATATATATTTCTACTTTTCAGCATTTGATCTTGAAGTGATAGCGACTGAAATATTAAAGTACATTCTGGGGAGAAATATGGTCAGACCATGGATGATCTTAAAAATGATTGACTGTCTGTTTGCATTAGGTTGGCAGGTCAAGTTTAATGCTGCTGCTGCAAGAGTATGGAAGGGTCGAGGAACAAATTACCAAGTTTTAGGGAAATATTGGTCACGAAAATGGTTTTGCTGCGGGCCATAGAAAAGTAGTTTGCGGGCGCGTGTTTGAGACCCCTGCTGTAGGGAGTGTTTTGTTTTTCAGAGTTACCCTTGATTTTCTCCTACTCCACACACATGTGCATTGACTCCGGCGTTTCCAACTTAGATATTTTATATCTAAATTTAGATATTTTTTTTGTTGCATTTAGATATAATAAATTGTTTTTAGTTATCAGAATAACATTATTTAAATTTAAATAATAATGATTTATAATTCTTCATCTAACAAAAATAAAAAAAATTTGACCAAATCCCTTTGTTTTATTGGATATCAGTTTAGGTATTTTATATCTAAATTTAGATATTTTTTTTGTTGCGTTTAGATATAAAAAAATTGTTTTTGGATATCGGATATCAGTTTAAATATTTTTTGATGAGACTCGTATATTTTTAGATTATTTGGGCTAAATCTTGATATTTTTAGATATTTGGTAAAATCAGGCCCTGATATTTAGATATTTTTGGATATTTTTTCGCCTCAATTCTAGATAATTGTTTAGATATTTTTCTGGGAAAACTAGATATTTCTGGATTATTTTGCCTCAGTTTTAGATGTAAATATTTCAAACGAGTTGGCGACTCCGCCGTATGTACAAATCAGTTGTCTGAGGACAACTACTGCTTTAAAAAGTACAAAATGATGGGTACAGTCGTCTGTCAGTTTAACCATTTGTTGGGTAAGAATGAATGGGTGATACGGGATAAAAATTATGAAGATCATCAAAAGATTGCAAGGTATAATGAACTCAATATGGGTTATTTTTACGCTACAACACTAACTTTCATTTTGATGTGTACTGTATTGAATGGCAAAGTATTTTGTTCTTTAAGATTATTTTGTTATAATTTACTTGTTTCGGTCTTTATTTTTTCCCCACCGATGGAAAGAACACTTTAAAAACAACTTTCTAAACATAACATAATACATTTCAGTCAGAAATTGTGTTTGGTTGTATTTTCTTCACGTGGGTTTTAGTAGTATTTCTTTTTCTTTCGTGTTCAGTTGTGTTGTTAGAAACTTCTTTTAACCAAAACAAACAGTGAACTTACCAGTGAGTGTTCGTTGATAACTTGATATTATTGCGAGAAAATCATTTTAAGTTTTTAGAATTTTCTTTCGCTTCAGAGTTAGTGAATTACCGACACAATCTTCATCCTTCATTCATTCATTCATTCAGCATTTTTTTTTTTTTTTTTTTTTTTTGAGTGATCATTTATGTTAAAATAACAAGTAATCTTTAAAAATAAGATTTCGATGTTCCTTTTTTAGAGCATTTATTTTACTGAGAGAAAAAAGTATACACAAATTGTATATACAAGCAAGCACACATCATAACAATCATATACATAGGTGTTTGCGATGTTGTATATTTATGTTAATGATTATGATCAAAATGGACGAAAAATCAACACCTGAGAAATGTTAATCGATTTTAAGCAAATTTTCAATACTTATTAATTAATGGTCGAATTTAAAAAAAAAAAAAATAATTTTCCATTCAAAATGTTTTTTCATATGATTCCTACCCCACCTTTTATTAATTTGATGATTTATTTACATTCATATTTTCATGCTTTCATTGATGTTTACACATTTTACAGACACCTTACGAAAAAAAAATGTCAAAATCGTATAGAATTTAATTTTATCGTAGGAAGTTTTGTGTTATCATTAAGAAGAAAGATTGTGCAAAAATCTCGGATAAAAATTATTTGTGTACATCTTGTAGAACCGGAGATATTTTGAAAACAAATAGTGCAAAAAGCTGTAGCAGTGTAAACAAAAGATTACATAATAATTTTCATTCGAAAATTTCCCAAAGCTCTGACGAGCAAAACACATAGATTTTAAAATTTTACGAAATATCGAATATTCATTGGATTTTGATAACATTTTCGGTACTTATATAATAAAGGATGAACTTTTTTATTAAAAAGAAGTTTACATTTGAAATTTCAGGAAAAAAACATTTATGTGATGAACCCCCTCCCCCCCCCACTTAATTCATTTGATGATTTTTTAAATTTATTTATAATAGCTGTACAATAATATTTTTAATTTTTAATTGGTCAATATTTTTTTTACGGATGGCCGTAAAGTAAAAAGTCTTTCCAATCAAGTGACTTCCGCTGATTGTTGACATGGACCGTTGATCACTGATCACTGATCGATATCCGATCACTGATTATACCAACCTCTACTGTTGAAAAAAGCTATATTTCATTGTGGGTTTTTTTTATGCAGCATGTGTGATTTTTACCAGATTTCAGTTGAGTAATGATGAAACTAAGTTTTGCAAATACAATTATATCAATTGTAAGTGTAAATTATATTTAGTAGATTTTTTAATTACAGAATCTCAACTGGTCAACAAAAATGTTTTAACAATAATTTGGACTTTCGTCTTTCTAACAAGAACAAGAATTTTTAAAAATTTAATTATGTTTTAAAATAGGGTCTGGATGATTTAAAAAGTGTCGTGGGTATGTCTAGATATATCCCTTGAGATATGGATTATGTTTACCTGTTTTTAGAAAGGAAAACAGAAAAATTAAGTAAGATATTTTTGTTCTTGGCAAATCTTTAGTTTTATTCGATTAATTGATAATTTAGGTTTTTGATCGGGTGGGGGGAATTTTTTAAAAGATTTTTCATTTTTATTGATTATTTCAATTAATCCTATATTTTTTAAATGTATATTTTTTATTCTTTCTATATTGTGCTTTGACTGAAACTTATATATAAATATTATAACAAGGATGAATAATTAAATATAGCGAAATGATGGAAAAATAGTTTTGAGGTACATTTTTCAGATATTTTCTTGTATATGTAAATTAACCGCTATTTCAAACTATGGGAGGTTGCAAATCGATGCAGATGACACAACGCGCTGTGTTTTTTTAACTGCACAGCTGTGGTGCATTTTAATATTGTAAATTCTACTGCATGTCCCATCTGTCTTCCGTAGTCAGCAGAAAATACCCTGTGTCAACGCTCGATCATCAACTTCGATAACTACCTTGGAATCGTGCTGATTGAATTAAAATTATATGATAAAACACTTTCAACACTAAATCATTGATAGTGTTGAAAGTGTTTTTTCATATATATTTTTTTAATACAAATTTTGGTCATTTTTAGTGCAGTTTAGTTGATTGATGATAAAACTAAGTATTTTCAATAAAATTAACTGCATTTGACAAAAACTCTTTTTTTGGTAGATTTTTAAATACAGAATTTTAAATTTAAAAAATTTTATTTTTTTTTTGCTGTCATCGATAATGGTGTTATATTTATTTAAAAAAATTTTTTTTTTTTTACTAAATATAGGAAACATTGAATTTATAACCGTCAAAGTCTGCATTATAATTAAAGAATATGTTTTTCATTTTGTTCAGACAAAAATTTGGGCTAATTTATTTCTAGAAAAACATTTAAAAAAATCAAACAGAATTTAAAAAATTTTAATTACGTTTTCAAAATCAGGTGTCGGTTTTCTGGTGAAAATCTTTGTTCATACCTATGATAGCTTACTATGTGAAACACACTTTTATTGTGACACGGGACAAGAAAATGCAAACCAAAATATAAATAAATGAATGAAAAGAAAGAAAAAACTTTGGCTGCTTGTTTTGTTGCTCATCAAGTAAAGTTGAAATCTAGAAATTAAAAAAAGGTTGTTTTTGTTTTTATTCATCATTTATTTAAGAGAAAAAGAATATAAAGTTGTACTCTTTTTCAGTTTTTTTATATTCAAGAGAGAGAAAAAAGACAGCATCCGAATCACAGACAAGACAGACAAAGTAAATTAACTGAGTAATACTAGCAAATTAGCAATTCAATAGCATTCATTGAATATTGTGACTTGTCTTTTTTCTCCTATCCCCTCACTCCCCGACTGATTTCCCATTGAAAGCCTAATATAATTAAAGATCCTCTATTTCGATTTGTTTGTTACCTGTTGATGGCCTTGAGTTGAAATTGTCATTTGTAGTGACTAGTGTACACATAAGTAGGTTTGATTTGAAAGAGAAATAGCATTTGACTGATTGGAAAAGCAGTTCTTAAAGTGACTCAAAAATCTTTACTAACTTACTCTTCTTGCTCTTAATTTGATCAGTTTCCCCAGCTGAAACAAGAAAAAACAGACTGTTCAAAACCTGCGACGTTGTTTATACAATTTTTGATAGCTTTGGTAACATTTGTTTCTGTAATAAAACTATTTGTTTCCAATTGATTAAAACGAAAAAGGAATAATGTAAAGCTGTTAAGAGATTTAAAAAAGAGTTTCTCTGAAAATGGGCACTGACTGGTTTTCTCGAGCCTTGCTACATTTTCGTGTATTTATGTAGTGTGGCATCAAAAGATATTCCTCTTTCTTTGCCCACTCACTATTCTTCCTTTCTTATGAATGCTATTAAACTATTCAAATTTGGTCTGAACGAAAAACCTTTTGGTATTCAAAATTCTTAAAGCCATCTTGTATTGCTGACCTAATGTTGTTGTTTGTTTTGTCTCCAAGTCTAAGTATTATAAATGGAAGCAAAGCTTTCATTATTAATTTATACTAGCTGGACCCGTGGAAATTCCACGTGTGTTGACAACTAAGATATCATGATCACTTTTGTATATGTATATTTCTACTTTGTATAGTTTGTAAGTATAGGACAGCTAGTCTATACTGAATTAGAAATTTTGATAACTTTTAGTGATTTATTTATTTACTTTAAAAAAAATGTTATGTTACTAATTTCTGGCATTTTCATCGACAAAATGTTTCTTTGTTGTCAGAAGTCTGTTAGCATTAATGCTTCGTTTGCTCAAACTTCCAGGGGGTAAAAATGAATGAAAAATTTCTGGAGCTGGATGTACGCTGATGACCTCAGATTTTGGCACTCTATTGCGGTCAAGTAAATACTAATTCAATAACACCCCTATTCGTATTAACTCTGATCATGGCTCAGAAATTTAATCTTTAGCACTCAGAATGCTTTTTCAAGGGTGCCAGGATTTTGTGGACTTAGTAACTTTAAAAGCGTGTATATTGTCTGTTCTTGTATCACTGAAATTGACATGACAACACAACTATGAAATTCAAACACTTGTTCGATGATTGGAGTCACCTGCAGTAGTAGGATGAAAAGCTTGGCAAACGAAGTCACCTACAGAGTGCTAATGGTTAACTTTCTATTGGACCAATTTGACTGATGGTTATTCTTGACACTACAACTGACACATCTTTGTGTAAATAAAATAAGCTAAAAATCTCACAAATTTCTGAGATCACCAGCAATGTCAAATTGGAATTGACTTTTAAACTAAAGGTGATAGACCATCAGTTGCCTGATATATTAGTGGTTTGCCTCTATTTGTTTTGTGTTTTATTTATTTTTTGTTTTGTGTTGATGGCCATTCAATAATCATGAAAATTGTTTTTATTTGTTGTTTTATTTTTTATTTTTTCCTCCTCAGGTCAGCTTATGCAGACATGCTGCATGATACTGAAAGAGTAAGTACTACACTTTTGATTCTAAACTGTCAACATCAACATAGGTTTCTTCAGTTTTTATGTGGGTCTGGCTGGTTATCTATGTATGTATCAGACTGCATCAATGGAGCTAGAGGGCTAAAGATTTTAACATTTACTTATGTCTAGAAAAAACTTCTTTTTTTTTTTTACCCCCACCCCCACAGGTTTTTATAGGGGGGTTCAATTTACAATGTAAGTTTATGCTAAATTGGTCCCTTAGTTTGCATCCAGCAGTGTTCACGCTGTTTTTTTCATGTTTTTTCATAATTCAAACTTTTTTTAGTGATCACCGCCCGACAAACGGCGAGACTAGTAACTTATTCATCGATCACCCCTTTTTCCAATTTTTTAATTGATCGCCCCCAACACAGCATGCTTCCAAAAGACATTAGTTACGTGACAGTTTCTAATGAGTGATTAACCAGACCTGTATTCTTTAAGTTTTGCTTGTTTATGACTATATTTGCCAATTGATTAGTGCTTAACATGATACTATGGTGTGTTTTCAGCAATGTTAATAACTAAGTGATTGGTTTTGCTTTGTGTAACCTAAAGCAATCTTTGTAAGAATACTTCTGTTTTGTTCAGAGATTCATAACTAGTATAAAAGAACTGTTTTGTTTGCTCTTTATTTACTTGATCCTTCATGATCTATATATAGTGGAGCAGATAAGTGCTTTTTAGGCAGAATTGTTCAGTTGGTGATACAAGCATGAAAATTGTCATGAGACGTTGCCATGGGTCATTTGACATGAAAACGGTGCCAGAAATTGGTTGGGTTTTCCGAATAAGGAGGTTTTGGTGTCATTTCTTATGTGTTAGACCATGCTGAAGCCAATGGTACAAGAAAATCAGCCTGAAATTCCAACAGGGTGGCCATTTTCCAAGATGGCTGCCATCTGGATTGTAAATTCAACATTCTTATTAATAGAAATTGGATTGGATTATCCAATTAAGGAGGTTTCTGTGTCATTTTATGTTTTAGATCATGCTGAAACCAATTCTGCCATTCAAAAGAAGATATAGTGATTATTTAATCACTATATGGGGGAAAACAAAAGTGAATGATAAAAATTGGCAACACACTGAAATTAAGTCAGCGGCAGATAAATGTTGCCTAATACAAAGGCAATCAAAAGTAGTGTGAGGAGGGTGAGGTTGCAAAGCCAACCGCAAACCACACGGATTGAAAAGCTATTCAAAAATTAAAAGCCACTAAATTTGAGAAATAGACTAACAGAGTTGGAAATGAATAAAGAAAAGGTATAACCAAAACAATTTAAGGTGCCCCCACAAGGAATGTAAAAGGTTCTGGCAGGGGCAACTACATAGACAAGTGTAACTGAGTCCATACCTGGAGTACTTATATTTTCCAGTACATGCCTTGGTGCACCCACTTCTTGAAAAATGGCCGCCACCTGGATCCTTAAATGATACCTTTTCTCATAGAAATTGATTAAGTTTTCCGATTAAGGAGGTTTTGGTGGTGTTGTGAAATATAAGTGAGCTTACTGTCACATATCTCTGCAAACATTGCAAGATGACCAACATAGCAGTTTTTTTAAGTACAAGTGTATGTATGTTTGTGCGCGTGTGCATGGGAAGTGATAGTATCTTAGTGAAACATCATACTCCTTTTAGATAAGGGTCGCCGCTTGGAGCAATGTTTGTGCCTAAGGGTCTGGCTTGACCAGCACAAAAAGATAGTTAAAATAAGGACAGGATATAGGCAATTAAAGTGAAGAATACCTGGGAACTAGAGACACAGGATAATCACTGCTTGTCACGTGATCCCTTTTTAGCAAATCAATGATTAGGTTCGATTTAACGAGTTTTTAAAAATTCTAGTCTTTGAGTAAGTTGTGGTTTTTCGTTCAGCTAGGAGAGAGGATGAATAACGTTACATCCAACTAGAAAATGAGTTAGATATATATCTATCATATAAAAAGGTAATCTCGCTCCTTCTTTGGCCCTTTCCTCTTCTCTCCTTCAGACTTTTCTTTTTCCCAACTCAAACACTCAAAGTGCATGGTCAAAGGATAAACCCTCAGCCTTTACCTATTAATTTGCTGCAGACATGACAGAAGCCAACCCAGCAGTTCAGAAAACTAACTAAGACCAAGGAAAATCTCATACAGCTGAGTTTATTCAACAGAGAGCAGGGCCGTGCTGGTTTATAGCCAAAGTTAGACATTTTATAGCCAAACAAAATTTTGGGATCGTCAAACCAAAAAGACCCAATTCATCCAGAATATCAGGATTTTGTCAAAATAATCTTAAAATACTTGAGCCTCATTTAAAAAAAATCTAAATTTACATCCAACACCTAAACCAAAATAATCTAGATCTAGATGTAGAATAATCTAGGTCTAGATGTAAAATAATCTAGATCTAGATGTAAAACAACCAAAATAATCTAGATTTAGATGTAACTATTTTACATCTAAATCTAGATTATTTTGGTTTCAAATTTGAAACATTGTAAACACTTCTACTCTAACAAGCGTAATTTTCAATCCAATCAATTAATTAATTAATTAATCATTAAATTAACTAATTTTTGGAGGCCTACTTTATTTTTGACAGATTTCTTAAACATTCTTGACAGAACAGTTTAATTTTTCTGTTGGAGAGAGAAGAGACACATCCTTCGAAGAAGTAATTTGTTGTTGTTATTGACAACGTGTAAAATTAAACATCTAAAAACCTGCTTTACAAATAAGCTTAATTAATCTATGCTTATATAACTTATCGGAATGATAAAAGAATTTTTTTCGGCAGAAAATCGCCACCTGATAAAAAAAAAAAATTATATAAAAGTTTTGTTCGAAGAAACTACCGAGAACAAAAAATGACTTTGAAACATTGCGATATTCTACCTAATAATTAGGTATTTCTGCGCACTTTGGACATCCCATTTTAAAACGTAAATTAAAATTTAAAAACTGTTGTTTGTAACTTTTATCTTGTTTTTGTTAGAAAGAATAAAGTAAAAAAAATAAGAAAAAAAACTTCAACGTAGAATTGTGCTCTTAAAAATCAATTTAAAGTTTTACATTTTAAAAAAAATCAAGAATTCTTCAGATACTTAGTTTCATCATTACTGAACAATCCTTAACCGAATAAGTACGATTTTCCATTCAAAAACCTCATAAAAAACCTCTTTTTTCACGTTGGGGGGTCAAATATCTTCCAACACGTTCCTCTTACTGCCATAGATATGCGCTAATTGATTGTGAACAGGTGCTTAAGAAGCTATTACGGAAGCCGGTATTTGTCAATAAGCAGATGGCTGACTGTGAGATTATGACAGCTGTTGTGTCCTCTTTGTTGACATAATAATTATAGAAAATTTACGTTTATGTCCATCCCTAGAAATATATCGGCCAATTAAATCACAACAAAATAATTTTTAAAAAATCACATAGTTTCAGTTTTCATTTTTTAAATATCTTTCATAGTACATCACGTGAGAACAGATTTGAACTGATTTTACAGAAACAGTAAAAAATTTAATTTTTAAAAACAGTAAAAATTTTAAAATTCTCTATAAAAAACATTTTAATGCTAAGATTTTATGGAAAATAGCGATAAATCATATTTTACCAAATGAATGAAAAATATTGGCAATTAGAGCAGTATTTTTTTGTTTTTCGCAGTTTTTAAAAAAGATTTTTTTACCGAAAATCAGAATAGCTTTTTTCAAAAACAGAAGCAGAATTTATAATATTCATGGGCTTGACTTAATAATGTAAAAAGATCGGACTAATCCATTGAAAATAAATCTTTATGGGGAGTTTTTTTAACTGATTTTTAAAAAAATTCATCCTTTATTCGATAAGTATTGAAAAATTTATTAAGATCCAATCAGTAGTTGATGTGTAATAAATTTTAAAATCTAGGTGTTTTTTTGCTCGTTAAAAAGGGGAGAAAATTTAAGTAGTTAATTCTACGGAACAGAATTTGTTTACATTTGCACAGATATTTTACACTATTAAGATTTAATAATATCTCCCATTTTATGAGGTGCACACAAATAATTTTTATCATATATTTCGGCAATCTTTCAACTTACTAATGACACTAACATTTTTAACGAAAAAATTAAGTTTTATATGATTTTGACGTTTATTTTATCAAGATGTCAATTTTCCGTAAGTGGGTCACAAACTTCACAGAAATACTTACTAATAATTAATGAAAATTTGTTTTGTTTCTTTTGACTGAAGTGTCTATATCCACCAGGCACTGTAAAAAACAATAAAGATGAGGATGCTGGCCTGAAAGAATCCTTGAATATTACCAATACCTTGTCTTAAAATTCATACAGAAGATGGCAGGAATTTCAGTGGCTGTTCATCAGTTTTATATTAACTATTATCTTACACCAAATACATCTTATTCATACTTAAAGAACAAAAAAATAGAAATGTAACAAGAAAATTAAAGGCAAATGAATAAATTTGTATTTTTTTCTTTTATAGAACCAGAAATATTATGCTGCACTGAAAAAAGCCATAAAAAAGAAACGGGATAACAATGAACCTGTAAATGTGTTAGATATTGGTACAGGAACTGGACTTCTTTCTATGATGGCTGCCACTATTGGAGCAGACTCCATTACTGCCTGTGAGGTAAGCATACAGCATTTGGTCTGTGTATAGCAACGTATGTGGCTTGAAAGTCAAATTCCAACTGTCTTATCAAACGTGTTCTGTAGGAAAGTAAACAAGCACCAGCTAACCTACACATTGAAACTTTGTAAAAAAAAAAAAACCATCTTTGGAGGAGATGAATTTGACCTGAGGATTGGGTATCACATGACCCTTATTCAGAGATCTAATAGAATTTTGTGGCATTGTTTATATAAAGATTATGAGTCTATTGGAATAATGACAAGTTATAACTTGTCATTCCAATAGACTCATGATCTGTTGGAGCTGAAAAACATTGTATGACAACATATTTTAATTTTTTTCTAAAGTAATTGTTTTGTCTTTCTTCACAGGCATTTAAACCCATGGCTGAGTGTGCAAGAAAAGTGATGAAAAAA
>VCCN01005986.1:1041879-1065493 GCA_006491835.1 Architeuthis dux | reverse complement strand
CAACAGCCAGCAAGATTAGCTTGCTGATCATTGCTATATGAGTGCGTAGTTTGAAACCATGGAAATAGTCCTGATCTGTTGTTTTTTTTTTTTTATAGAAGAAAATACTGAATTTGTTTTAATGTTTAACGGGGATAGTGCATAATTTAAAACAGTGGGCAGGAAGTATATTTTTCAGCAAAACTTAAAAAAACCCATGACACTCTGGGCGAATCTGATCGCCAACGTATAGTGTGTTTGAATTTTGCGGTTGTGTTATGTCAATTTTCGGTCATACATGAACAGACAAAAGTTACAGGCTTTCAAAGTTACTAAGTGCACAAAATCTTGGCACCTTTGAAAAAGAATGCAGAGTGCTAAAGGTTACGTCTTTGACTTGCTAAAGATATAACATCTTTATAATTTCTTTTACAAAGCGTTAAGACATATTGAGAAGGAGAAAAAGAGACAAAAATTTCATAAAATACTGAAGATTACAATTTGATAAGTTTATGGTGATAAGTTTGCACTGTTCCTATTTTCATTGTGAGACTTCTTACTGAAAAGCAGTAAATTTTGTGAAGATGTGTAATATTACATCAATTCAAGTATGCTGTGATTCTTGATGTAAATCAAGGGTCCATAAAGTGATCGATTGGACTATCCAAGGGGTCGATAAATGCTGGGAGGGGGCTATTGAATATTTGGTGTGCTTTACATCTTTTGACATATATTCTTGTTTACTTTGTATTTTACTATTGATCTCTTGTTAATCTCCCAATTTTGATATATCTATATATAAAACTCAAAATCCGTCTGTCTGTCTGTTTGTCGGTTCCACTTTGTAGGCCACGATTTTGCATGTAGGAAGCTGAAATTTTGCGTAGCGGTACATCTTTTCACGGCGGAGGACATAGGCTTGGTGAGTTTTTTAAGGTTTTACACTGGAGTTCTATTTACAATGTAACTATAATGCTAAACTTGACCCTAACTTTCTATCCAACATAACCGGAAGTTAATTTTGCATCTAGGAAGCTGAAATTTGGCATAGGGGCACATCCTTATACAGAGAAGGTCATGGGCTATGTGAAGTCGAACTCTGAGGTCATTCGAGGTCACCAGAGATCATTTATAGCTAATCGAAGCAATTGTAAGGAATAATTTGGCACCTAGTAAGCTGATATTTGGTATAAGGGCATATCTTTTCACAGCGAAGGTAATGAGCGATGTGAGGTTGGACTCAGAGGTCATTCAAGGTCATCAGAGATCATTTCTAATTTTATTACAATAAATGTAAGGGAGACAACTCATTTTACCCTAAATTTCACAAAAAATCTGTAAAAGCTGGGAAAAATCTTCTTTCACATATTTATCTTTTAACAGATAAATATATAAAGTGCCCAAGATTTCAATGAATTTCAACATTTTCATTTGATAATTTTTGTTTTAATATTTACTTTGCTCTCACAAAGCTATTGTTCACTCTACGCAGTGCCCGTTGCTATCATGAGTGTAGTCGACTGGCAGATTTTGAAGAATCGATATGCAACATCAAGTTCGACGACACAAGTTGGGCGATAAGCCCCTCTTTCCGTTCTACACGGTGGACTCTGTCTACGTTCTCCATCTGACGTAGCCCTACCGGCTAACTGTCTTCACTGGCCTCCTGCCGCCAACTCGTTCACAAAGTTCTCCAAAACACCAACAAACCTAACGTGGACAGTGCTTACACCCATCATCACTGGACTTGACACCCCAGATGCCACAGCCAAACAGTACAAATGGGATGACATTATGTCCAAGGCAGCCGCCAATCACATTCTTACCTCTCTCGTCGAATGGCATGTCTACGCACTGCATCCCAGCCACACAGCAGGGACGGGCTGAATGCCTTACCACTACCTACTGCCGGCACTCTCCTAGACAATCACTGTGTCCCCATTGATATTGCTCTTCATCTTGTTCTTCACATCTGCGAACCTCACTGCTGCCGCTGTGGGGCAACCATCGACCAGTTCGGTCTCCACCCCCTCTCATGTTGCCTTGAAGGCATTGAAACTCATTCGCTGAATAGGCTCCACAATGAACCATGCGAGACCACCTGGCTCTTCCAGCGTGTGTCAATGGCAGTTGTCTGTGGCAACACGTTCTCCGTAATGACAGCAGGAACAGACAGTTGTCTGTTAAAAAACAAACATAGAAGCTTTCTATTTTAATCATTACTTACTTAATATTTGATGTAATGGCCACAGGCTTTTGTTAAAGAACTGGAATGAACAATATGTGTGATTATTTTGTGTGAAATCATTTCGGTGTCGAATGTGACAATTCTTTGCTTAAAGGACACAATTTTTGTCTCTTTCCAAAAAAGAAACGTGATAAAAGTGAGGTTATTCGTGTACACATAGCTCAAACGTGACAATTCTTTTGTTAAAGGACGCAATTTTTGTCCCCATATATACTTTTGAAAGTATCATTTGAATATTTTGGAGATTCCTGGGGGAAAAAATAACTTCAAATTTGAGAACACCATAAAAAATATGTTCTTTAATATATTTCTTCTTACACAACATAAACCACCAAGCCAAAAAAACTGGTTTGATTGAGTGTACACGTGGGCATTTTGGATGATATTTCAGTACTTTTATATATATTTATCTCATATCAGTTGTCTTGCACCCAGGGCGTGCATAAACACCCGGGAAGACCCATGCGTAACTATTCATTTAGTCAAATATTTGAAAAAATTAGAAATAAAATAATTTTTGCAAGTAATTCTTTGTGCTTTCAATCCATATGACCCTTGTTTCCTCCAGTAATTTGTCACTTGAGAACAATTAATTTTCATATTTTAGGAGGCGGCTTCTATTTACAATGTAACTGCAATGCTATACTTGACATGGGAGTGTGCGCAAATAATTGACTAAAACGAACATTTAATTTTATGAAAACTTTATAAAATATAATTTGTTTGCCTGTGTTATATTTGAAGTTATTTTTCCATTTCCACGGGCAATGCCAGGTATCCTTGCTAATAATTATATACCATGGATTTGGTACATTTTAGTACGTGGTATTTGTACATCCTTCATTTGTTAGCCTTGTCTGGGGATTTTATGAAGGGGCCGATGGTTTTAAAAGTTTGGCAACCGCTTATATAAATCCATCTTACGATTTATTCTATTGGCTTTGGGGCATGTCCTTATGAACCTGAGTGTTATGAAAACAGTCTTACAAACAATGACCATAGCTTCTATATTTTCTTTGATTTTTCCAGCTTTGATTTTAGTGGCAAAAAGGAATTATTGTTCAATGAGAAAGTAGTCAGTCAGATGAAAGCAAAGTCAAATGGAAGCATTGATGTCATCTTCATGTGGTGGGATCTTAAGATGGATGAAGATGGAGAAATTCTATTGAGTTGTGCTCCTTATTGGGCTCATCCAGAGGGCCGTGAGGTTCAGGTAAGAAAGCCATGTATTCACTCTCACTATGTACAATATTTTAATTCCCAACTGCATTTGGTGTGGTCATGTCATTAAATTACTCATTTTGAATTCATACCAGTGAAAGGCTTGATGTTTGTTATATAAAGTAAGTTGATTATAAATGACTTTGATCTGGATTATGTTAGTTTGTTTCATATTTATTACCTTTTTAACAATTTGTTTACCATAAGGTAAAAATATTGTTGAGGTCTCTAAAGTTTTTGGCAAATTAGCATATATGTACTAGTAAGCAAAAATATTTTTTTAGTAAGTAACCATCAGTATAATTGCCCTTTGGTGTGCCAAAAGAATCACTTTTTACTAAACTCTAACTACAGTGAAACATCATAAGCTCTTGAAGCTTCTGTTTTAAAAACAGGTTCATTGGGTTGAATCACTTCTTGATGTCTTTAAACACATTTAGGAACCTTACCATTAAAATATACTAGCTGAAAAAAAACATGTACATATTTTTGTATTGAATATATTAAACAATGATTCACTTGAATCTTGGTTGTTATATTCACAATGGACATTGTACTCTGCAGCCTACTTCAGATGCCTGTCTTATTCAGTAACATTTTGGGAATTTTGAATTGAACCCTTTATAAAATCCACTTGGTTAGATTGTTCTCATTCCACCGTCCATGCTAGAGGATATCTCATATAAGTTAATTCATCCTTGTGATGCTGCTTCTGCTCATTCCATTGAACCAGAGTATATGAATCCAAAATGATCTTGTCTTCAGATGTCCATCATAAGCCATGTCACACTAAGCTACTAGCCTGTAACTTCCAGGTTTACCTATATACAACACACTTGATAAAAGTTAATAAGTGGTTTCATCTGAATCTCTCTGTATTTCAAGTTAATATAATTTTCGTCACTATATATCTGTATTGTTGATATGGTGTAGATAAATTACTTATATGTACATGAAATTCAATTCTTGTAGCTGAATTTTAAAAGTCAAAGTTAATTAGTTATAGAATATTTTGATGAATAAAGTATCAAATTTTTGCTATTGTTTTCTATTGTCTTTAGTGGCGAGATCATTGGATGCAAGCTATTTACTATCCTTTTCAATACATCACAGTCAAGGAAGGTGAACAAATTACTCTAACCAGTTGTCATGATGAATATAGTTTATGGTTTGATGTGGCCACTGATAAACAGTAAGTATTTTGAATTTCTTTATCAAACCTATATTATAATAAGTTGCTTAAAGGAGCTAAATTTCAAGTTACTTCCTTTGTATCAAATTATCATGATTATTTGCAAATAAATAAGGGAAACTACTACAAAAGGGGAAAAGAGTTCCACTTGACTTTGACTTGCCAAAAAAGTGTGATCAGAATATGAAGCCAGGTAAAAAATCAACTTCCAAAAAAAAGTGATCATAATAAATGTTTTCTTATGGAATTACAATATTCACTCATGGAGTCAAAAAGTTACAATGTCACAGCTGATGGACACAAATATAAAATTAAACTCCCCTCCTAAAATATAATGTAATAGTTGAAAATCACCTGGATTTGTTTTATTCTTCAAGTTGGAGAATTTGGAGGGTGTGGCATTAAAAAAAACTTGGCCTACCACGTGCAGTTTTTGCTGGGTTATGGTTACATACATACATACATACATACAAACAGAAAAACTATTATTATTACTTGCTTAAAGGCTGCCTTCATTAAGCTTGCTGTCAAGTCCCTTCCTTTGTATCGAATTAATATTATAATATAAGGGAAACTACTCTATAATTTCCCAAAAAGGGAAAGAAAAGTTTCCACTGAATTTTGAGCCCTAAATGTTCCCCCCATACTTTTGCTACCCTAAATGGGGAAAAGAAATTATCAGAATATGAGGTCAGGTAAAGAAACAACTTCCCCCAAAAAAGTGTTATCAGAATAGACTTTGAACAGTGCGGTTTTGAACAATATGAAAAATTGTGTAATGAATTGCACTATTCAAGGAATACCTGTATAATTTTTGATTCTGATCTGTAGAGAAAAAAATTTTAGTCTATATATTGTTTTTTAAAAGATTTTATTATTGAATATTTTGATTAATATATTTTTGAAAAGTGTTTTTTAAAATTTCTTTATTCTTTCTCTATCTTGTGTTGACTGAAATTTTGTTATTAATAATACTAACTGGATCTCAGCCTTCCTGGTGGCAGATTCAGCTAGTATTTTTAATTAATCTTACTTTTATTGCATATTTTTCATCAGTAATAGATAGTGGAAGTTAAAGAAATAAGCATTTATCCCAATAATGATGTTGAAATGGTAATAGTTGTACACATAATTTATAAAAAAGTAATCTTCATCATTCCAATATGAACATTAGCAGCTCATAATTTTTTTATTTAAAGATCAAAACTTTCTGATGACATTGATCGCCCCGTCTGCACATGTGGCGTCCATCAGGCCTATGGCAGGACCCGGCTTGGTATGATAAATGACACAGAGCGCAATCAAATCTATATCAAGGAACTTAAAAAAGTAAGTGTTTTGTGGTCAGCATGTCGTATAATAAGCAATATTGTTTTTATTTCTAATTAAAGATAGGTGTTCTGATTTAATAAGGTTATTTTGATTGATCGTGGCCTTTTCTCTTAAGTTTTAACCTGAAAAGTTGGTTACATAGTTTTGGTATACATTCACTTAGTTCTTAAAACCATGACCCCCCCCCCACACACACACACCCCAGTTTCCTTTGAACCATCTAATGATTTAACTGTCTAGTTTCTCATTACTATACACTGATTTATTTTAACTATTGTCCTGATTTGTAGGTTGTGACTATTAAAAGAATTGTGGAATAAGCACATTTAGAGAATGTTTTCCAGATTAAGTAAAGGAAAAAATTATGGAATTACATTTCTAAAATACATACCAGCACAAATCTAAATATGCAAATTAGTCTACAGTTAATAGAGTACTTGTAGAACTTAACGAGCTCTTGGACTTATTGTTGGACTGGGCTAATTGAAGGGAAACATGGCTTCAACAAGAGAGCTCTCAATTGAAAGAATGGAAAGGATTATAAAACTCAGAGTATATGAATTCCGCTGTCTGGCCCATAGATTGAACTCACGACCACCAGTTAAACTGCAATAACTAGGCCATTGTCCTGTAGGACAATCAGGCGGTGTCATTTTGGAGCCTTAAACCTAGTATGTTCTTTCCTGATCAAAGCCTTATTCTCCATGGTTGCTCTCTATCTATTCTGACTTTGTTCCATAAGGGTTGGTGACCCCCACTTTTCCCTCTACTCATGATCAGCCATGCCTAACATAACACGGACTACAACTTATTGATGTCCTTCTAACCTTTAGAGGGCAGCTTTTCTCTCCGTTAGATTCTCTGCCACAATTGCATGGAATGCTATACATACAGTCCTTGGACATGTTCTCATCTGATGAAGGCTTGGCTCTGGTCAGGTATCTCTAAAGAGTGTAACTACTTTTAAATACTGTCCCGACATTATATGGACTATAGATCTTCTGAATCCTTTCCAACACACCTCTGATGTAAGATAGGCAGACATCTTTAATCATGGAAGCTAATGTTATTCTTGCAGGGTAGTTGTTACTCCAAAAGATGTTTTTAATACTAATCATCTCTTGTTGGTATGTGTCTGGGTTGCCTGAATTTGACTTGATGTTGTAGAGAATAGACAATTCCTTTCTTCACACTTCATGGATTCAGTGAAAATTGGTCTTTTGGGGTTCACATGGTCCAGCAGTACTTGTACATCTTCTTGATGAGACCATGATAAAGGTGTCATCCATGTACCTCAGCCAGATTGTTGGCTTCAATGGTGTTGTTCTTAAATCCATTTGCTCAAAGTATTTCATGTATATATTGTCACTGGAGACAATGGTGATTCCATAGCCATGCCTTCCTGCTGATATGTCAGACTCCAATTGGAACTATGTTGTCTGTACACAGAATATAAGGTTGACATGCCGATAAACCCAACAAACCAAACCAAACCATGTACACAGAATATCAACATCTTCATTATGTTGTATCTTGGGATACTGGTACATTCTCCCCAAAGAAGGGTCAGTTTATTCTGAACTACTGATAGGTCCTTATGTGTGGGAATCTTGGTAAACAGGTTAATAACATCCAAACTCACCAACTGGTTGGAATGAATGCGAGCATTTCTAATTGTCTCTGCAAAGTGAACAAAGTTCTTCATATAGGATGGAGACTTACCAGTTAGTAAGTTGACTGTATCTACCTGGAATCTGCTCAATAGGTGACATGCTTAGCCCCGACAACTGACTATAGGCCTTAATGGAATACCGTCTTTGTGAATTTTTGGGAAATTGTGACTATAACAACCATGATGAGGACAATAGTCTGGCTAAATCAGCGTATAATATCTAGTGTCTCTAAATAAGTATAATGAACCAGGATATATTCCAAAGGAAAGTTATTCAATTGATCTTTTTTGTAAAAGATTTATTAAATTTATTGATTAATAAATTGTTGCTTTCACTGCCAAATTGAACCTAAAAATATACATAACGGTTTTTGTCTTGGGTATCACTTATAAGTCTGCAATATTCTGAACTGAAACATCATAAAACTATTATATTGTTGAAAAATTCCATCTGTTGGCCACTATCCATGTAATATAATAATAAGGTTTCTCAAACCGGATGTTACTAAAAAAGCATTTTTTTTCTTCTCATAGGTTGTTAAAAAAAATACCATTTGCTTGTCCATAAGTGATGGCAGTTTACTTCCTCTCATTGCTGCTAGACTTGGAGCCCGAAAGGTAAATTATTCCTTATTTTTGACTTGTATAAAGCCAACATTATCATATAGAATGATATAGAAACCTGACCACCTACTTGTTATAAAGTATGAATAATTCAATCAGAAACATGACCTTGTGCAAGACTTGGCAAGTCTGTTTAAGTTCTTATGCTAAATCTAAAATTTGGTTATCAATTTATGTTTTATTTTGTTCTGTATTGATTTTATTTAGCATAACTTTTTGTAAAAGTATTTTGAAAAAAAAATCTTTCTTCCCGGATGATGTTACCATGCATCATTTGGGGCAGTAAAACATACATGATAATTGGACTGGACATTTGGTCATTTTATCCAGCCAAAGAGACACTGAGTCTGGAAAATAAGTGGCTGGTGTAGATATCCACAGCAGGGATTACTGATATAAAGTAAACGACTGACAAGCTAGGACCCATTAGTTGATAGATGTGTTACTTCGTGAGAAACAAAAAAGGTACCGATCACATGACCAGGGCTCGGCCAATCAGATCATGCAGTCTATGTGGAGGACCGAAAATTACCTTGCAAAGTTTGTCAGTTTTAGCTTGAGATTTGAGAAAGTAAGATGTCCAAAAAGTTAATTTCCCTCAGCCACAAAAGACCGCCGTCCAGAAAATTATCGCTAGGCAACTAAGTCCAAAAAGAGACGCACAAAATAGGAAGAGACACTTGATCATACATTATGCGGGTCATTGAATCCTAATAGTTTCTGTGCGGCTGCTAGTAATTTGGTCACAGGTCGCTAGTTACACGCATTTCCCAAAAAGACGAGGCATAAGCATTACCAAGGAACTTAGTCTGTCTTCCTTTACTCTTAAGAATCTTCTTCTCTCTGACTATAGCCTACTACAAAATTGTTGCAGACCAAAGAAAAAGGACAATGAAGAACTGTCTTATTCGGACAAACACTAAATAAACACTGAATACACTCAGTCAAAAAATAATCCTTATTCAACATCTTGCAGGTACACGCATTATGCTACAAATACAGTAATTATAGATTATTAGTTTTAACTTTCTTAAATGTTTTGATATATGTACTAGTATACAAGCCTGTATGGCTAGACAACACCCAAGAAATGCCTCATAAGGTAAAAACTTTTCAAAAAGTGGAAATCTTTACCAAAATCATCACTTGCAGTTGCTCGAGTAATTGGAGTATCTGCCTTGGAGTGATGGCTCATGAATCGGTTCTTCATTATGTGCTCCACAAATATAGCCTTGTGCCAGGTTAGATTTGACCAACAGATATGTATTGGGGAAGAGAGTAAATTTTTAAAAAAATCAAAGAATGGATGAATCATTCAAAGAAAGCAATAGCAGGTACAGGTGTTGTAGACTAACCAAATATTTTAATATGCACAGGCTCTACTGTGTCTGTGTGTTTGCATCTCTACTACTAATGTCTCAGTAGTAGCATGGAAAACAATTCCACTAAATTAGGCATCTCTGATTTTTCATGAATAAAACTGATATTTTTCTCATATTAAAAAAATGTTATTTTTACCCAATTGTGTTGCCATATTGTTTAAAAAATAGAAAATAGGAAGTGTTGTACAAAGTCAACAGTAAAATAAATTTTGTTCACAGTATGTGTTCCCTTTTTCCTTTCAATAAATACATTTATACTAAAATATATATTTGTATCATTTATCCATACGTAAATAATCCCATTTTTTATGGGTACCATGCTAGTTTTCAATAATTGTTTTATATATATATATATTGGATGTATGATACACTTATATATCAATATCCTCGTAGACCTTAGTTATGATCCAAGAAAAGAACCTATATATATATATATATATATATCTCTTATTAAGATTATTAAAATATGTATTTTGTGGATTATTTGATTTGTTCTTCTGATAATATCCTCTTTTGACTTCCTTTTCTAGGTATATGTATTAGAGCCTCATGAGTCAGCATGCCAGATCCTTCAGTCCCTTATTGAATACAATGGCCTTGGTAAAGTTATTAAGATTATCAAAAAGGCTCCGATTGATATAACTCCAGAAGAATGTGGCTCTATGCAAGTGAGTCCTTCTTGTCTGCAATAGTTTCTTCATTTTGTTTGTTTCATTCTTTAGAATCAAATGTGAAATTCATTTGTTTGTTTAGTTGGTACAGTGGATTATTAGAAACTGTCAACGTGGGTTTCTTCAGTGTTTAAGTTGGTCTGGCTGGCTGTGTATGTATGTATCGCACATACATGCCGCACCAATGGAGATAAAGGGCTGAAAATTTTAACATTTACTCCTTATTATTTTAGTGTGGGGTTCAATGTAAGTTAATGTTAAATTGGTCTCTTAGTTTGTGTCCACCAGTGTTTGCACTTTTTTTAGTGATCACGGTCCAACAAAAGGCGAGTAACTTATTCATTGATCAACACAGCATGCTGCCAAAAGACGTTGGTCACATGACGGTTTCTATTGAGTGACTAACCAGACCTATTTTCTTTTTTTCTAAACCACAAAAGATGAAATAAAGGATAAGCTCTAAGTGAGACTCGAACTCACCTTTTTTTTTGCCTCCGGGAAGTTTGGTTAAATGTACCAGCTGCTCTCACCGACTGAGCTATGAGAACCCTACCATTGACTGAAGATCAAATCTAAACCCATTAAAACCCATCCTTCATTCTTCCCCGATTTAACTCTGTGCCATTTTGTTATTGTTTTTACACTAGTGGTATTAGCAGCAATATTATAATTATTTTATTTTTATTAGATGAAGCATTGTCAATCATTATTATTTACTAGTATTTTCTCTCATTTTAATTTTTAGTTACTTTTTATCATAACTTGGCTCGTCAATCTACAGCATTGAGTAAACAGAGTGGATAGTAATGGTTGACAATGCTTCATATAATAAAAATAAAGATAATATTGCTGCCATCAAAAGATGGTTTAGAAAAAAAAATATCAAAAAGTTCTAAAGTTTTCATTATTTATTTTTTATCAAATACTTATAAATAATTATTTTGTTAATTTTGTTTGTTTACATGTATAAATTCTATAAAGTGTTTCCACCTAATTCATTCAATAAGTCCAAGGAGTAAAAAAAAAAATAAATATATATATCTGTATATAAATGAAAGGTGTCACACTGTCTATCATGCTATAGAAACCATCTAAACATGGGCGTGGTCCAACCAAACTTGACATGCGTACTCAATGCACCTAGGTGAAGATTTTAAAGTAAAAAGTTTTTGAAAAGATTCTTTTAAAGGTTTGAGAGGTGGGGTTTCTATTTACAATGTAAAGATACATTTATGATAACTGAAAACAAGCTGTCAAAAGATGGTAATACAAACGTTATATACCAAACTCTTGTCTATTTTCTTACATTTGATTTATATTATATCTTTTGTGTGTGTGTTGCTTTTAGATTAATCTTGTGATTGGTGAACCCTATTTCCAACCAAGTATTCTACCTTGGCACAATCTCCATTTCTGGTATGTGCTCGGCAAGTTAAAGACTTCTCTTAGATGCATACCACAAAGTATGAAGATCTATGCAGTAGCCATGGAATTCAAAGACTTCTGTAAGACACGATCTCCTGTTAATTTTTGTGAAGGATTTTGCCTGAAAGAATTTGATGAGTTGATTGAGGTAAGTTTCTGTTGGTTTTCATTAGAATTTTATTTGATTTATAAATCAGCTTTACAGGTCTTTCTTATCGAATATTTACTTATCATTTTCTGCATTGACTTGTTGATATAGTTTCCTTTTCCCTTATTTTATCATTTTCAATAAGACGCAGCAGACTGTTTATTTCTTTAAGCTTAGTTCATAAGAGTTTTAAAACATAGGATGAAAGTAACTCTGAAAAAATGTGGTGAAACCATTGCAAAACTTACGTAATAATGGAGGAAATTTCTTTTTATTACAGTTTTGCACTGGATGCACAAAGGGACTTTTGGATTATCCGCTGTCCGTGCCATAAATTATTCTAAATTCCTACATCCGGGCTCTAATAAAAAAAAACAAGATTAGTAATTTTTCAGACATTATCTACATTTACTTTCAGTTCGGTTGTTGTTGTTTTTCTGAGGCCACTCTGGGCCAGTTAAAACAGAATACTAACTAACCATATATAAAATCTAATAAAAAATAAGTTCAGAGTCTTTTGATTTTTATAGTGATCTTTCGGAAGTAGTAGAGGTTACTCTGACATGGTGAAACCCTTGCCTAAACTTGACTACGGAAGAATGGAACACATAAAAAAAAAATTTTTCACTGGAAACTTTTGCACACACAATGATTTTCAAAAAATTACAGTTTTTCACCTGAAGCCTTTGGAAATTTTTGCACACACACAATTTTTAAATGTACACATTTCAACACACATGATCTTTTTTTTCTTATTACAGTTTCGCAATGGTGACATTTGCACACACCTAATAATATATTAACAAATTGGCGTTTCTCAAAATTTTCTTTTTTGTCGATTTTTCTACTGATTCTACCGGGCAATGCCGGGATTCCCTGCTAGTCATCTAATAAAAGAAATAAATCAAGATAATATTACTGCTTTATTCTCTTCTTTTTTTTTCTTTTTTTTTTAAGATAAACAATTCTTATTATTTCTATTTATTCCCTTGTATAGACAGTTTATTTTTCTTGTTCTTTCATTTAATGATTTATGGTGTCTGTTCTTTTTTTCCCAAGGATTCATCAATAAGAGAAGACGAGGATGTTGAGGCAGTAACTTTATGGGAGTATCCAGGTTATGCCCTTTCTGAGCCAGTGGAGATGCTCTCTTTTGATGTGTCTTCAGTTATCTCAGATACCAATATAAGATACCAAAAGAGTCTGGTCTTCAAAAGGTACTTAAGATAAATTCATTTTTTTTCTCTGTACAATAAATTCAGATTAATGATATTGGATTTAACAAAATAAATGCCTTGTTTTTGTTGAATACATACATGATCACAACTTTGACAATACCATAAATTCACAAGTTTTCAAAATTGATTAATAAATCTACCACATACTATTAGATCAAGTCTGTTAGTAAATCAATGCAGTTTTATCAAAATGAAAAAATTTAAATGGTACTTGGCAAAAAGAAATGACATCCCAGGTCACATTCTGTCCCAGGTCACATTCTGTCCCTTGCCATCCAAGTCTCAATGCCTCCCCTATTTTAAATTGTCATCTAGTAATTCTTTCACCATTATACTTTTATAGTAGTAATTATTGGAACAAGCCTGGCTGCTGCAGGGTCAAATTCTACTCCTATTTCTTTTCCGACTAACAATGATTACTGCAACTTTTGTATTGTGTATATAATAAATAAATTTGTAGACTTGTCAGTTTAGCTCAGTTTGTAAGAGAGCCGCCTTCCAATCACATGGTTATGATTTCAAATCAGTATCAAATGTTAATTTTATATATATAGGGTTGGTTTAACGTGACATGATAGTTGTAAGAGAAAATTCCATAGTTATAGGTAATGTCTCAGATTTATAGCTGTATCACATTAAAAATATTTGTTCACAAAATTAATTTATACCTGAACCTTAAATGAAAATAAAAAATTATAATCCATTAATTCTCAGTGTATTGTGCAATTATTAAATCTGAACCGGCTACTTCTGATTTAATTTCCTTGGATATTATCTCTATATTAATAATCTCAATCACATGTTCCTACCTACTTAAATATCTATGGTGTGTGTAAAGCTTCTTACACCTCCCCAAAACCCATTGACTATTGTCATAAGTTGCCTTATTACCTACAGATTCATTAATGATTTTATTGGTAGAGAAAAACTCTGTGCCATTCAATAATAAATTTAGCTCCTACAGTCAAACTTTAAAAAACATTGGCATATACTTGCCACAACCAGTATTTAGCTAGAAACTTATTGTCCCTTTCCCACTATTAAAGCATTGCACAATGTAAAAGTTATAAAGTTGTGCAAAGAAAAATAGTAAAGGTATAAGAAAAAGAGTTTTTTACAGATAATATTATTTTCCATGAGGTTCTTGAAAATCATCATCAAATATATTATAAGAGCCATGTCTGTTAATCTTATAATATAAATAGCAGCCACCAGCCTCTCTACCTTCCTACATTTCTATTAAACTATCATTCTTTTCTACCCTTTACCCTTTTATTAAACTACCTAACTTTCTTTTCTCCTCTTTCTAATGTCTGTCACACTTATAGTATAAGTAGCGTCCATCAGCCGAAGTCTGTTGTGGTACACTCATGATAACTGTCAGCGAAGGGAAGGGTCAGTTCATGGACTAGTTAGTAATAACCATAGAGATTATAAACGTAACAACTTCAAATAACTTTTGGACACATGTTCACTCGTCTCTGATAATAAAATGGTAAGCTACTGTTTTGGATAGAGAACTTTACAGCTGATTGAGATGTTTTCAGATGCATACTCATATTTACTTATGGAATTTCAAATTGTATTCCCCTGCCAAGTGTCCAGCTTCACAATTTATTATATTTCAATATAAACATTAATTACTTGTTGGATTGTGGCTGTCAAAGAAATCCTTGAGGATTACTACACTGAATTTAGATTTAGTCTATTTGGGTTAGCTGGGCCGGATTAAGCTTAACAGGGACCTGAGGCACAAGTCAACTTGGGGGTAGGGGGTACCCTAAAGATATATAACAAGAACAAAAAAAGAACTAAATTGATTGTTACTATTTACTGTAAAAATCAGTGTATAAGCCGAGAATTTGGCTCTAAATTTTGTAAAAAAAAAAAAAAAAGGCCCTATCCCCTTAGAGTCTGGGGGCCTGATGCCTGTGCCCCATGGTTAATAAAAGCACTGTGGGTTAGGCAGTTGAGGATGTTCTCTATCAGAAATCAAAAGCTCTCTGTATCTACATGATTAACTTCTATAATTATCTATTAAAAAATATCAACTTAACATCTAAATGTAGATAATTTCTTTATTTACTAGCCTAGAATCCTTTCCACTATTAAAATATTAAACCAATTCTACCAGGGTAGATCAATAAGTCAATAGCCTGACACATAGTTATTAGCTGAATCTTCATCTGAAAATTTACCTGTATAATTTTCAAGCTATGTGATTAATATTCACCATTGATTTTAGTGCATTGACAAGGAAGGAAATTATGTTGAAAAATAAATATTTATTGTGTAAAATAAATGCTTTTTGATGTACCTACGTATAGCAGTCATCATCTTAAGCATTACTCCCTTTCAATATATTGACCAATCTCTTCATTTCTTATATTTGAAATAAACCTTGATTTCTTTTTTAATATTTTCAGGGATGGTTGTTGCAATGGAATTGCATTCTGGGTTGAGTACAAATTTGGAGATTCCATTATCAGTACAGGTATGAAGATGTCAGAAAGTAGCTCTTCTGAGAATTATGTCACCTGGGATCGACACACACGGCAAGGAGTTAATCTACTGAAAGCCCCCATCAATGTTTCATGTTGTTCAGAAATACCCGTTTCCCTCACTTTTAATTCTGAATCTGGACAAATCCTAATGGACTTTGTCAAGACCAGATTAACATAATTGTTCAATATTTATTTTAAGTTTAAAAAATGATCAAACTGTTGTTTCCCTTATGGGGAGCATAAATAGAAATACAGGCAGTCCTCTACTTTCATACCGGTTATGTTCCTGAAAAGCTGTACGAAAGTTGAATTACATATTAATTAGGAGGTTCCATTCACATGTGAGTTACTAGGTTTCTCTGGGGGATTGTGACAATCAAAACACGAGAAATATGCTTGTAGCAATCCTTCTATCCCCTGCAGAGTCATTGGAATCATTTTGCTACACACCATGCAGTGAATAACTGTAATGCTGTCGTTTTTTTTCCACACATAAATGAGCTGAAAAAAAGACCCGAAAACAACACCTTAAGTACATAGAACCTAGAAAATAGTATTTAAAGTATGTATTTTAAATAATAAAAGTGATTTATAATTCTCGTAGAATTAGTCTTGCAGAATATCGCGCTTGCTCGTGTATTTTGATCTACTGTCATACGTACATATATGATTTTCCGTTTATTAATTTTCCTAATTAAATTATTCTCTAGCCTATTTTAGGCAAACCTGCAATAAATAAAAGCAATGTTTGCATACAATATATTATTATTTGAGCATTTTATATATATTTACATATTGTGCCCTTAAAAATTAGGGTGAAAATGAAGAAATAACAGCATAAATTTCCTGCAGTTCAGTTAAAAATATAAGAATGTCCGAATTTTTACAGTACAGAAATTGAATTAGGTGTGTTAATTTATAGGGTCCAAAATGAATGAAAGTTGAACTGATGAATCTCGAGGACTGTCTGTACTGTTCTTCATTGTTTGGGTCATGATGGCCTCTTTTTTCCAGATCAAAAAGTTTTAAGATTTTATGTTTATTTTAAAGAATAATATATGTGCAGTCTCTTACAGTTGATTTTTTGCTAATGTTCATACTAGTTTTTAAATGCATGAAGCATTCATATTAAGAAAAAGTAAAATGTCATCAGATTTTTTTCCTTTCAGCTATAACTAAAAAAAAAATGCTTACACCAACAAAAAAGCTTTCTGTTAGCCAAACATGTTTAAATAGATGCTGCAGTGTTTCAATGAACAAAAACCAAATGGCCATTTTACCTACTTGTTGCTTTTATCGTCAGTTTAATCAAGGCTTTTGTATATTTAAAAGACTTTATTACCACATACAAAAAAAGTTATTTTAAAAGCTGTAAACATAAAAAGAAACTCTGATCAACAGTTTTTACACTTGACTTGTCTTTTAATTTTACTTAATGTCATCGTAAGTGGAGTTTTATTTTAGTGGTATTAACTGTACACCTGTCAGTAATAATGCAGTTGATGAAAACTTTTAAACATTTTTTTGGTTTTTTTTATCCTTACATGGTAAAACTTAGCCTACATTAAAGTTATATAAAGGGTTAAAAATATACATGTATTTTTGAGCAATTCTGAACACTGATGTAAGATAATAAATAAAATTTTTATAAAATATTAATTTTGCAATAGCTTATATCCTTTCTCCACATGTACATGCCTCGGTGCAACTCACTGAAATATTAATGGAGACAGAAAGATTAAAAAGTCCGATTAATATAGAAGATAAGGAATTGATTGAAATATTTATAGATGTGCTAGTACTGATTACCATCACTGGCTGACTGACAGGCTGACATACCAAAACACTTCCACCAGCTCTTGTTCCCTACTCCTCCTTTTTATATATGTCTGAAAATGCAAGGGAGAGAACTTGTGTTTACTGTGTTTTTGAGAGTAATGTCCCTTGCTAGATCTTCACACGAGATGAGATCAAACTAGCGCATCTATTGAAAAATTAAAGATTTTGGGTTTTCAGCACGAAACATGCCTGTGGATAAACTTTTACTTGTCCCATAGGTATCAGTGATTGTGGGTGAATAAAAATCAGAATGGATCCCTATTGAAAATAGTGTGCGACAAGGATCAATCCTTGGGCCATTATTATTTATTATTCTGGTGTCTGATATGAGATGGCATGTTTGGGATGGGTTGTATCATTAGTACACTGATCATACGGATTTGTTAGGTATGAACAAAATGGACGAAAATTTCAGCATGAAATCGCCTTGTGCGAAATTTTAAAAATCTGGCAAAAATCGGCATATTATTTGATTTTAATAAAATCTTTGATACTTATTTATTGAAGGACGAATTTTTAAAAAATAATTTTCCATTCCAAATTTCAGAAAATATTTTTCATATGATTCCTACCCCACCTTTTATTAATTTGATGATTTATTTATTTTATATAATCATGCTTTTGTTGGGTTTTTTTTTACACATTTAATAGATATATCCATCGAGATACTAATTATGTTTACTTTTTTTAGAATAATATCCAGGAACTGCTGGAACGGAACTTTTACTTTGGGATTAAAAAACATGAAAATTAAGTAAAATAATTTTTTTTTT
This sequence comes from Architeuthis dux, assembly GCA_006491835.1. Lineage (NCBI taxonomy): Eukaryota > Metazoa > Mollusca > Cephalopoda > Oegopsida > Architeuthidae > Architeuthis > Architeuthis dux. The sequence continues at coordinate 1,047,245 of VCCN01005986.1, read as the reverse complement.
CCTGCAATCTTTTAGTTTTATTCGATTAATTATAATTTAGGCTTTTGATCTGTAAACAAATTTCTTTTTCACTGAATATTTTTTTAAAAAGATTTTTCATCATTTTTATCGATTAATCTGATATTTTTTGAAATTTTTAAAATGTATATTTTTTATTCTTTTTATATCACGGTTCGACTGAAACTTCTATAAAAATATCATAACAAGGATAAATTATTAAATATAGCGAAATGATGAAAAAATATTTTTATCGGCTGTATTTTTCATATTCTGAAATACATACTATATATTGTATATTTCTGCTTTTGAGGTCACCACCGTCCAAATTCAAAATTTTGCTTGCTGGCTGCAAAAAATGTCAGCATGTTGCATACGTGTATCTGTTTCTTGTAAAAAAAATCCAACCAAATACTTAATTTATAATTTCAAAGTACCTATAAACAAGGGAGAGACAGAATAAACAGCCAGTGATTAGATCTAATTAGATGATTTTTAGAATGTGATAGAAGGCTGAATCTCTCCAAAGATATATAAATTATTTTTACAGGGTAACTTTTCTGAATGTGTATATCATTTTTACTGTTTTTTTTGTTTGTTTATCTTACTTTGATAATACATGTTTTTTCCTTCTTTTATACCTGTACAATTGTGTATTTAAATTGAATAAATTTCTGATTTCCGATCTATGGTCTGACTTTCAGGCTTGTTCTTGACTGCTGGTGGGTCATCTTTCTATGAAAACACTTGGCCAACAAAAAGAAATGCATGAGAGAAAAAAAAAGCTGTTTTCATAAGCATTTGAACCTAGAATCTGTATATTCTCTGCATATCCTTTTTTCAGTATGTCCTGGATTGTCTCATAACTTAAAATAACAAAACAATATTAATTGCTGAATTCATTTTTATGAGGATTTAATCTAATCTAATGATTGTTCCAACAAAAAATAATTCTTTATCACCACTTCAACTTTTTTGCTGGAATAATCATTCCAGGATTCCAAGAACTTCCAAAGTCTTTAAAAAGAGCCCTTGAAATAAGATGGTCTAGTACAAGATGCCCCTGGAGGCATAGATAGTGGAATATGAATAGTCTACTCCTGTGGATTGAAGGGGGGGGGGCTCGACTTGCGATTCTGAGAGCGTTACCGAATACGACAAGCACCTGAAGAAGGCTAGAGGGTAACACAGCCAAAATGTTGTGAATATAAAAACAACCAAGCTGAATCTGTATAATGATAATTCCTCACCTCAAAAATTCAGACAGTAGTTATTACCTATTGTTATTCAAGTTGATCCTTTAATAATTAAGTAACTTCTCTCATAGATCAATTTTCTTTTTCACTTGATTTATTGTATAATAATCAGTTTTATTGGATTGAAATATTGATAAATATTTAGCACTTTCTATTTACCCCTTTCATTACCACATTATTATCTACAGGAGGATCCCTCAGTGCCACATTGTTAGGGTAAAAGATATTTCAAGATAGTCAGTGTAAAGTATTTACTTTAGATTCTCTATTAGGCAGTATCATCATTTAAACTAATTTCAGTGCCATCTTTTGTATAAGGTGTGTAAAAGTTCCCAGTGTGTGTGTGTGTGTGTGTTTTAAGAACTAGAGAATGAATACATAGTTGAAAACCGGTTGTCTGTTGGAACTTTTGCACACACCTAATATTAGCTGCATCATTGTTTGCATTAATTTGGCTTTGTGTTGAAGTTGGCTTTATGTAACTCCCACAATAAACTGGCTGTTATTATCTGTGGTGAAGAAGTGGAAATGGACTTGCCCAGACGAAATGGCCTGCTGTCTGTTTTGTGGAAGGTTCAGGAAGCAAAAGCCGAATGAACGTGTTGTCAACAGGTGTAGATGAGGTGGAGCGTCGGTGACCCGGATGTGGCAAGCTTTTGCCTATAAAAGGCCAGGCGTTGACAATTTGTCAGTCAGTGCAAGGCCTGCCTATTGTAGCCACGTTGGAGTTGTACTGTGAATTATGTTGTAGCGTCTTGGAATTTGTGACAGTGGTTATAGCTTACTGGTGATAAGCTAGGTGTCCCTTGAAGGTTTCAGTCCAGTGCTGCAACTTTGACGTGCCATTTGACTTATTGCATTGAACTGTGTCAGTGTTTTCCCCCACCCCCTTGAAAACTACATTATCTTGCTAATAACCTAATAATAGTCAGGGCAAAGATTAGTTTATGTTGTAGACCGTGATGGGATTCAAGGGGTTTGCACCAGTTGGTGTTAACTGATTTTACAAATTTGTTAAACTTATTTAAGACAATGAAAATTAATAATGCAGCTAATTTTAAAATCTATCGATGAGTCTGTGTTCTTTTTGTTTTTTAAAAAAAGATTTTCAAACAATAAGGCAACAGCATTGAGTAAAAAAACAAAAACAAATTTCTTTTTTACCTACGCCGTAAAAAATGACGGCATATATGTAATTGATATTTTGTCCTTGCTATTATTAGATTTTAACATGCGAGAGATATAAGGAAAAGGGGGTGATCAGAACGTAATCAGTATGTAGATATAAGTTTTGTTCATTGATCACTGAAATGTTTCAATCTTATTAATTTAATTTCTACAGTTGGTGTGCCATATAATTCAATATATTTCTTTGCTGTACTAAATACGTAGAGAGAACAAAAAAGATGAGTGAAAAAGAGCAACGAAAAGCGGAGTAAGAGCGTGTGTGTGTGTGTGTGTGTAAGGATCTTTTTTAAAAAATGTTTATTGTCCTGATTCCTGAAACTGATCATAGAAGTGTTAGGAAATTAGATAAATCTTTGTGTGTGCAGGACGGGGCGTCTGGATGCCCCTTCTTGGGCAAAGCGCAATGAAAAAATCTTTTTTAAATATCGAGATAAATAATCTTTAAAAATAAATAACCCAAGTAATCATAAATAAACATTAAAAACAAAGAATTTATCATATCTATTGCCTGGTGCTGGTGTGAACGACTGCTAACTGAGCGGCCTAAATTGTAAATGTGAATAAAGAAATGAGCCTGTGTGGGGATTGAACACACGTCCATCCTGGAAGCAACCTTAGCAGACCCTGCGTATAAGGTTGCTTCCAGGTTAGAAGTGGGTTTGATTTCATATTTAACTGACTGCATGGATGATAAATTCTCCTTAAAATCTTTGATCTGTTTAAGTAAAGCTTCCAAGGTTCAAGCCCTACCTTCAATAGTGACATCAAAATTAGATGCTTTCCTGGTTCTGAACCGTCCTTCAGCTTGCATGCTGGTCATCTTTAGCAAGTGAGTTCTTATGTGTTGGGATTGCAAGCCCCCCTCCCCCACCTCCATTTGCTATTTTTACCAATAGTTGGAGTTTGGTGTGAGTGGATTCCACTCCTAGTTTTGAATTAAGATTTGTCTTTCTCCTAGACTGGTTGCCAACTGAGGCTAGAGAGCCCAGTTTGCCCGTTATTTTATCCATAGCTCGGAGAAGAGCATTTGTGCATTCTATTTAAAAAATATTTTTATTTATGACACTATTACATCACTATGACCTCCAGATGGTATTATCTATGGATATTTAATAAAATCTACCTCTCCAACATTGAAGGTATGTACCATAAGCAGTATGAATAGATTCTGGTAGCAATTAAATATGGTACTCAAAGCCTGTATCACAAGCTAATTTGCACTAGTATAAAATGGGCAAGAGATTATTTTGCTTTCAGTACATGCTACAGAGATGCTAAACTAATTAATATTGTCATTCTGTTGTAAATGATGACAGCAAAAACAAATATGGTATTTACATTGGTTTTAATGTGTTAATAATTTTACTTGATGTATTCTAATCTTATATTTCAAAACATATTCATGTTAGTGCTGAAAACATTCTTTGTTCTTATCTGATAAAACAAATTGAACATTTTTTAGTAAATTTTGCTTTTTTGCAAATCTATTTTTGCCATGAAGTTTTTAAAATCTGATTGTTTTAAGTTTATTTTATGAAATTGTTGTAATTATGAGTTCTAAATTTCAAAAACGTGTAGTGCTTAAACCCTGACAAATATATCAAAATTAATTAATTTTGGGTGGTCGCCACATCTGTCCAAGCAACCAACCTGAATGTGTCCGGTTCAATTTACATTGTGAATCAACCAATGTTTGCCAGGACAAAAGAGGTGGCAATCACCCAAAATTAATTTTTATCTCATATTTGTCAGGTTTTAAGCAGTACATTTTTCTGTTTAAATTCTTCACTCCACCCTAAAATCTATAGATCCTATTTTCTTGATAGTCTCCAATGAAACTACTGTTTGGTCTTATATGATACTAAATAACAATCACCTTGGTAGATTGCTTGTCTCTGGTTTGGTAGGCTGTGGTTTCAATCCATGGCCGAGTTATACCAAAGACTCTAAAAATGGTACTCAATGCCTCTCTGCTAAGCACTTGGCATAAAGTGTAGGATTGAGGAAGCCTGGAGAAAAATGTGCTCCGCTCAAGACACACTCGTGATGGGTGCCCCAACAACCCGGTACAGAGGATGGAAAACACTGCACTGGGTTACGGAACCAGTGATCTTATATAAGATAGTGTTGTTATAATGACTCATTCTTTTCCAGCTGGCTCCTAATTTTAAACATGTTTTATCCATTAAAGCTTAAAGTAGTTTATTTCAAAATATTGTAATTTAAAAAAAAAAATGAACATTGCATACTTTCAGGGTTCCTGGGACTGCTGAGATATATATGTCCCGTAGATCTCTTTTTAGAAGTCTACTTGGACATTTTAATTCAAGCATTAAGCACCTTAGTAGGCTAGTCTTGACAGAGTTTAGATATATTTGAGAGTATAGAAATATAATTATTTCACTACAATACTGTCATGTAAATAGATACACATGCAATCCTTGTATATATAAGGTGATAAATGACACCCACTAGTGTTTGGTGTTTAAGCCCTGACAAAAGCTGGGATTTCAAATGCTGATTTTTCAATGCATGCAGGCCTTCCTCACTTGGAAGAATGGCTTTACTTCCTACCTCTTGTGATGTCTCTCAGCTTGTGAGTGACTAGAAATTATAATTCGCTACCAAAAGTGGGTATGATTTGAAGAAAGGAAGATGAAGACAAACGATGTTGACACTTGCTCACGCACAGTGATAAGAGATCAATCATCAGCGTGAATGGCTAAACCAGACTTCCGTAAGGCTTGCATGCAAGGGAGATAATTCTAGGTAGTTATCTCCCTTGCCTTATCACTGGCTATGTGCAGTCATTACACTTTTATTTCCACCAATTTGATTTTATGTCAGACTAAGCCAGTGGTTCCCAACCTTTTCAAGTCATTCCCCCCCTTTTGTCAATAAGATTACTAGTATTCCCCACTTCCA
>VCCN01005986.1:1006917-1032861 GCA_006491835.1 Architeuthis dux | reverse complement strand
ATATATATATATATTTATTTTTTTCCTTTCACCTGGCTTTCTTTGTTTTTCTCTCACCTTCTTACCTCCTACCTTTCTTCATTCACTCCCTTTTCCCCCCTCTCCTCCACCCTTGTTTTTACCAATTCCTTCCTTAATATTATGTGGTTTTCTTGGTTAGAAAGCATAACTGGTTCCAGCTCAGAAGGACAAGGGATCTAGGTAACAGTCATACATACGAACAAGCAGAATAATATATGGGATTATCATTAAGACACTATGTTCAAGTGATCAAATTTTGTGGTTTGCCAAGATTAACTGTAAAAATTAAAAGAAAATTAATTTTTGTTGACATTTTTGCTGTTTAATATAAATATGAAAACTGGGATGAGAGCATAAAAAAGTTTTTGAATTTTTAGCAGCATCCAAGTCAATATAGAGAGGAGCAGTGGCAAAATGTTTAATTTTTCCTTGTCAAATGAATATTAGTGTGCCCATATAATTTTTATGGAAGCTGCAGTGATAACTTGCCTGGCTTTGAAGAAATCCTCTACGATTAATGATTTAGTGCATGTTTATCTGAACCATATAATCTGCTTGTACCACTATTGCTACAAAGTCAAAAACTCTCATTTAGATTAAAAACTTTTAGACCTTTTTCTGTGACATCAATCATACACAGGGATATAGCTGAAAACTTCTAGTGTGGAAAGGGTTAAGGGGATGACTGTGTAACAAACTCAGCCAAGCAAGCGTCACATAGGAAAATATAAACTCTTTCAAAAGTAACCTTGAAAAGGATATTGGTCACAAAAAATTAAATTATCCTTTGTCGTACTGAAAAATAATTCTTACAACTGAGTGGGTCATTTTTCCAAAATTGGTCCACTTGGCATAGAATGAGCCTTGAATATTTTATATCCTCAAGCAACAAAAGAATGTCAAAAAAAAACAGTATAGTTTGTGCCTAACATTCAATAATACGTAATTAGCTGTATGTACTTGTTGCAGTGGTGTTTAAACCTTGGTATCATCATACTTTTCTAAATTGGCCTTTATTTGAATAGATTCCTTTATCATAGTTTATAGATTAGCTGGATAATTGAAATTTCAGCTTCAGAATGCAGTAAAAGGCAGATTTGGTCAGTCAACTCCACAAAAAGGCAGAGTTAGTTGCAGCAGCCATCTGTAAATTGAGAACAGGTGAATTATCTTGCTGTAGAAGTCCTGTTAGCATTTAAAAAAAAAAATTTTTTTTAATTAGTCTGACCATTTTTGAGGTTGTCAATTGTAGTTATTCCCTCATTATCTAAGAAAACCATTTGGTTAACTGATAACATGTATAAGTCATGTTTAGAAATATTATGTTCATTGGTTTATTTTTGTTTTTCAGGTAACTTTGCAGTATGGGGTGGACTTTTCTCAGCAATTGATTGTTCATTAGTCTATATTCGAAAGAAGGAGGATCCTTGGAACTCAATCACAAGTGGTGCCCTTACCGGAGCTGTACTTTCAGTGCGCAGTGAGTAGTCAGAATTTTTTTTAAAAACCTTTGTTTTTACGATATAATATATTCATAAACATCTTTTAGGGTTGATTATATTGCTCCTCTGTTAATAATCTTTCCTGTTTGAGATCTAAGACAAGCTATCCAGATTTTTATACAAGTATTTCTGTTGTTATTTAGTGAAGATATTTGTAAATGATTTTAGGGTGCATAGTATGAGTCTTAATATAGTTTTCATTGACAAAGCTGATGAAATAGGAAATTTGTTTTTGAATGTAAAAGGAATCATACTTTGTTGAAACCTTTCAGTTATGTCTTGTGACTGATTTGGGGTAGGTGTTATGATAGTGGTAAAAATGTAAACATTTTTCTCTTGTGTTAAGTTTATTGGTTCGTATTTGAGCATTTAAAGTTAATTGAACCTTCAGTAAATATACTTGCATATTAGCCAAAGCTATATACAGAATACCTTGAATAGTGCGGTTAATGTATTGCTGTACAAATTATTGTAACTAAGTATAAGCTGAAAAACACACGTTAAGTTATAATATCTGGAACAGTATGGGAAATTTTGGAATGAATTAATCGCACTAATCAAGGTATGTCTGTACATATATATATTAGAGAGAGAGAGACACATAGATGATATAACAATTCTTCCAGTAGCTATGGGCAAAATATTTGGCTCATCTAGTTATCGAGACTTTGGTGGTCTTAAGTACATTTGTCTGAGTAAAAATCTGGGTCCTCATCTCTATTTTATAAATAGAGGGAGCCGTTTATTATAATCATAGATAATTATTATTGTTATCAAAATCAGTCATCCCAAACACTTTATTTAAAGTGAATTAAAAATTCATATCATGTAAAGTTTATAATGATGAATTTATAACAATGAATGTAAATTGTTCCAATTTTTATATCCTTCACTTAATGTTATCAGCTGTTTTTTTTTTATCTAATAGATCCTATCCCAATATGATCACAATAAGCAGCTTCTTCTGTATTTATCTAAATCCTTTAAGATTGGGAAATAGCTGATCACTTACCTGTTTTGTTTTTGTCCTTCCAGATGGTGCTGGTGCCATGGTTGGTTCAGCAATCATTGGTAAGTATCTTCCTCATTTGTAATATGGCTGTAATATCAGAGATAGTAGTAGTAGCCTATCCAACTATGATAATGTTTTAACTCATTTAACCATGGTGGGTTATGAATTTAAACAAAAAATGTTCTGTTTTTTTCATATTGTATATACATTAATTTGGCATATTTAGCTACCTATGACATCCTGGAAATTATCTCATCACAATGAACTACTACGATATATTTATTCATCACATCTTGAAGTATAATCCTAAATTATTTATAATGAAATGCTTAGAGTATGTCTCTTGTTTGGGCTAACTTTTCACTTTTGGGTATATTATTAAATTATTTTACAGTAAATATGAAATCTATTTGAAATTATTCCTTATTAGTTCATAAACATGATGTGCATTTTATTATTATAAGCTATGTTGTGAATACTTTAATAAAATCTGTGGTTTTAGTTGATCCTGTTTTACCAAGTTAAATTAATTTTCAGATTTCACAATGTCATAACTTACAGCTATAAAAGATTATTTATTCTATTTTTTTATATAAAATTTGTACACGCTTTTCTTTCAGGTTGAAATGTCTTGAATATACATAAAATATGGGTTTATTAGTTGTGTTCTGCATTCTAAGCTTTTGTCCAAATTTAAATCACAGTAATTTCTGAACTACTGACATGACATGAAATTAATAAACCAAGTACTGATATGAAGATGATTCATGAAACTTTCTGGTGGAAAAAGAGTATATTAGCAATATACATTAAAAAAACAATGAGGAGGGAAAAGTAAACAGATTTTAACATTTCCAAACATGATGGTGGTGTTATTCATTTTTGTAAAGTACAGGTCCCCCTGCTATTCCGAAAGTAGAGGGTTCTTATAAAAACCTTTTGGAAGCCGAAATGGTGCAATGCAGAGAAGCAATAACCATTGATTTATATGGGGAAAATTTTTGAGGTGTTCTCAAGTCCACAAAATGGTAATGATAGTATATTCGGCTGAGCTGTCAGAGGTTTGGATGTTGGGAGGTACAAGAGACTGGAGTGTAGGAGAGGAAGAGGGTGCGTGCTGCAAAACGAACGCTGATTGACATTTTTCTTTTCACCTTTTTCCCCTAAAAGGGAAAAAAATGGTGTAAAGCACTTTCGGAAAGTGGGGGATACTTATAATTAAAGATTTTCCCTTAAAATTTACGCAATATACAAATTCTTCCATTTAAAAAATTTTTTTATCTCAATGTTTCTTTTCGTCTTTTGCAGGAGGTGTGCTACTGGCACTTATTGAAGGAGTTGGAATCTTATTTACCCGATTTTCAGCAGAACAGTTTAACCCTGGTGAGTGTTTTTGTCTTTGCAACATACAATATGTAGGTGTTGGACAGCTTTTACTAGCAAAACTTCTCAATTTGGGAGGGATACATTTAGTGTTGCATGAATAGACAATGTGTTTTTCTGAAACAGAATCTTTGGTTGTTGCTTATATTTTATGACTAAGTTACAGTGTACTATTCAAGTAAAATACCTGGTTCATAATCAAGTGTTCTTTGAATGTGATGAAGACCTTTCATGATTTTTAATAAATATCTTGAATATATAGGAAATAAGACTAGAATCAAAGCAGTTTCTGATAATTTATTTTGTAGATGGTACAGAAACAGTTTTCGGTCTTCCATATCACAGAAGTGAATATAAAGACTCTCATAAATGAATGCATTGACTTAGTGACCGTGTAAAATATTTACATTCGATTTTCTCTCCCGTAGTTTTTGATTATTGTGGTTACTTCATGCTATGTAGTGTTTCTGAAAAAACCCAGAATATAAGTGTTTCTAGCAATATAGTAACAATTTTGACCAAATACCTATTTCAAATATGTACTTTATCTTTAAGAACTGGTACAATATAGTTAATTGATGGATATAAAAAAAATTGAACATGTTTAAAAACTCGATTTATTGATTATTCCTTAAACATGGTCAATAAAATAAAATGCATTTTATATTGTCAATGTGCAGAGCCAACAGGATGTTTCTTAATAATCCAATAAATATTAATGGCAGGAGTAGGAAAAGTGTAGTAGTTCATTGTTAATGTGTGCTTGTCAATTGCATCTCATTGTAAAAAGCCACCAGATGCAAAGGTGCGATAATTCATTGGGCTTGTTGCTTAATGTGTAATGTGTCCTGAAGATGGATCACAGCATTGTTAGTAAAGTTGTATCCTTGAGGTATTTTCATTAATTTTACCAATGGCAGCCTTTTTTCCCCCTTCAATTTAATGGCTAAGTTATAAGTACCATTGATTTAAAATTGTTTTCAAACTTTTTAGACAAAAAGTCCTGATGACTAAAATGTCCTGTTGGACTCACACATTGAATCGCTGTCCATTCCAGAAATGGTAAACCAAGCTATTTGGATTTTCCTTCCTTCTCTTTGTTTCTTGACCTCCAAGATGCCTGCCCTTGATAATCTACTCACTCCTCGTTTGGCTTTGCACAGAAGCAAGAAATGGAGTTATTTTTTTCTACTTCATTTTAGAACTGTGCATGGCCAAATTAAAGACAGCTAGCTGCTAGGCATACCCACACTATCAATTGGTCAGTTTCTGCAAACTGGTCATTTTGCTGGACACTGTCCACTTTTGATATTTGGTTTGTTGTTTCTTTGTAGCATGTTGACTAACTACAAGTTTTTAATTATTGTTCATTATTTTCAAGCTGTTGCACTCCTCAAATATTTTCTTTTTGAAACACTTAGGCATGTTTTCAGTTCATCAACTATTGTGGCAATGTGCTAAGTTGGCCAAACAAAATATTTTAAATTTCTGTTGTATTTTTATCAAAGAGTGTGAAATTATTTAATACAAACTTGAATATCCTAACCTCAACATTTACAGAAGTACCTAGTACAAAAGCTGCTAACAAGATTTAAATCCTACAGCCACAAATTATTCAAACCTGTATTGATAACGTGTGCTTTTTCTAATCTGGAAAAAGAGAACCTCAATTCTATCTGGTTATGCATTCAAACCACAAAAGTAATAGCTTTATTCAACATTGATTATAATATTGAAGATAGATTTGAAACAAAAATCAAAAGTTTCGTTTTGACTATTGTCTTCATTTCTTAGTCTTTAGTTGAAATATTTGTCCTTTTGTAAGTGCTGGAAAAAGTGATGCTATTTAAGTAAAAAAAAGAATAAAAAGAAAAACACCTTCAAGTTATGATTGGACTTCATTTCAAAACCTTTGATAAGAATCAAACTGTTGTAAAATAAGATTTGTCAACCTTACTTTTTGTGATTGAGAACAAGTTCCATAATTTGCAAAGGTGACTAAATTAAAGTAAAGTGAAATTAAAACAGTCAGGTTTTTAATCCACATCACTTTATTGTTTTTGTACAAAGCATGGAATTCAGGATGTTGCCATGAATGCAAAATTAAAGCCAATTGACACATACATATCTCTAAAACAGCAATAAAGATAAATTTCATCAGTTGAACAAAATCTAGTTTTATTTACCAAGCATTTTTTAACATAATGCAAAAGATGCTTTAGTCTTGTATAACTCCTGTAGGTATTGATGTGCCAAAAATCTATCGCTGAAATTATGCTCGATTCTTTCAGAAAAAAAATCTGGCATCTGTCTATATTCCCGCCTCTGTCATTTGTCAAGCTTCTATATAATTTAATGGCTTTGTGCTTTTCTCAGCAATATAATGTCAGTGTTTAAAAAGTTATGAACATTCTGTTAAAAAATTATCCCCAGGAATTTACATTGGTTTTGTTTTTATTGGAAGTGTTACTCTGGGAGGGGCAATTTTCTTGTGCCTCGTTCATTTGGATGAATATGTGTAGATATTTTGTTCATTCATTCATAGAAGCTGTGAGGCTTGATTCATGCATACATGCTTGTATCTTTCATTTATGAATGCATATGAAAAGTATGTTCCAATTGAAATGTTTATAACCCCCAAAATAACATTTCATTAACTTTCAAATGTCATTTTTCAAATATTAGTGAGTTTTTTGAAGTAGAAAGCAAATATCAAATAACTTATCAAAGTTTCATATGAAAATTAAGTTTATAAAGGGTCATTGCAGGAGTCGGTCATTATAGTCTTGATAGTTAACTTCAATTTTGATGTGTGTTTATTTAATTTGATTTTATATGAAAGAGAAACTTTAGAATGTTAGCCCCCAAATAAGAAACTTATTGCAATATAATGTTATCTAAAAAGTCCAGTGTTTTGATAGTGATTTCAAGGTAAGTTGTTAATTTCTTCAGGTCTCCCAAATATAACAATTGTTTTTGTTTCAATTCCAACTGTTTATGCATCACTCACCAATCTTGTCTTCACCTCTCATCAACTGCAACTACTATGGCCTGTGCACTAAGGAACCTTTTGCCTGTTTCTTTCATCTTCTATGACTATCTGTCAAATTTGCCTTATCATACAACTGCTTTTTACAGTCATTCTGCAGTGTCAGGGCTTATTTTGAATAACTCTTAAGAATTCAACTTACAATTACAAATTTCTTGTCTATAACCTTGAAGAGTCATTAACATACCAACTTTTGTTTGGACAATCTAATCTTTTCTTCCCATTGTTAACACAACATATCGGCTGATTCATTCTAATATGTAAGATTGTCCGAACAAAGTTGGTATATACAAATTTCTATTTATCTTTTTGTTTCCAAATATTAAGCTGCTCTGAAGACAAAATTGTCAATTTGTGTCAAGAATGTACAAATGCAGCATATTTGCGCTATTCTGTAACATGCCTAATGTTAGTTTGTTTTTGTCTTTATATTTTATATATCATGATATGCAAATCTTAACTACACCATATTTGATGATGATTGCATAGAAGTTTGAAAAATATATACTTGCATATGAGGCTTTTTTTTTTTCTTTTTTTTTTCGACTTTATATCTGATTAATGTCTACAATTTCAAAAACTGTAAAATTGAAATTTTATTCTCATGATTTTATATTTTTTGTCTGAATTTCTAAAATGAGGAATTATTATACTGATTTACACATCTTGGTTGTTATAGTCACAACATTTTGGCTATTGTACCCTGCCTTCTTCAGGTATCTCTCATAGTTGATAACCTTGTGGGAATTTTGAACTGGGCCCTTTATTCAATCCCAGGGGGGGGTAAATTGTTTTCATTCCGCTATCTATGTCAGAGGATAGCTCATATCAGTTAATTCTTTCTAAATTCATTCTTGCGATGTCACTTGTTTGCCTCTTCCACTGAACTAGAGTATATAACTGTTTTGCACTACCAGACCCAGGGATTGAACTCTTGACTGCCAGGTGTCTATAACAACCAAGTTGAGGACTGTAGTCTGAGTAAATCAGTATATAACCTGTTTATATTAACTAAATTATGATCAATAATAATGCATAATTCTGATTTATCAAATAAACTGATTTTTCTTTTCTTTCTCTTTTTTTTTTTTTTATAACAGCAAACAGAGTGATAATGGAGGACCCATCACAGTTATCATCCAAGCCCATATTTGGAAATTCCTACCAATAACAGACTATAAACAACTAGTTTTTTTTTTTTTTTTGAATTATTATTAATTCTGTGTAAAACTTTTTTGTAAAAAGAATTTCACTTCCACTTCAAGAACAGAAAAAACAGCAGCCAAAAAAATAGAAATAAAATAATTTGTCACTCGTGCTGTTTTGCCTGCTGTTAGAACATCCATTATTACTTTAAACCACCACCATTATATTATCTTTTTACTGCTGCATTTGAAACTCCTTATTCGGGTTGAAATAAGCACTCTATAGTAGCAGTAAATATTTACCAAGCAATTAGGGGATAAAATTGCGTTGACCATTGACCAGCCAAGCCATGGCTGACCATGATTTATTGCCAAGAGTATATACCGCCACAACTGCTTGCTGCCAGGATTAGATGGTCTTAAAACAAAAGGCAAGATAAGAAATCTTCTCAAGATCATCTTCTCTGAAGATCTGTTGGACTCTTGTTCACATGGACAATAATAAAATTGCTACATTCTAACTTATAAACTGTAAGTAAATAAAGATGCAAAACATGAAATGCATGTCTTTGTGAATTTCTCAATTGACAAGACTGCCTTGATTTAAAGAGTGTTGGGCTTGGAAGTGAATGCATCCCTGTTATGTTCCAAAGGAGCTGTACAGAAGATGAGTGGACCAGACTGAAGTGTAAATGGTTAGTTTTCAGATGTCACATCTGCAAGACAAGTAAATGAATGAGTTTGTTTGCATCCAAAAAGAGATCTTTCATTATAATTGTGTGTATGTTTTGCTTGATTTCACCACTAAATAGACTAAGAATAAAAAGAAAAGTTTATCAACTAAAAGAAAGTTGAACAAAATGTATTTTGTTTTTATTTGAGTTACTAATTTGGCTTTTTTACCGTTTCACAAATAAGCCGTCTTGAGATTTAATCAGAGACTACCCAATGTTTTATTCTGCTTTCTGTTGTAAATTTTTTTGATTCCATCATTTAAATGGTGGCATCTATAAATACTCATCGGGAATCACTCTTTTCGTAAAATTTTATTCAAAATTGAAGATTTTAAAACAATCCCTTCATATAAGTACCATAGGAAAGTGTTGCATATAAATTGTTATACATTATTAACTATAATTTAAAAAATAGAGAGATTGATAGCATCTTTCACATCTCAACTGCATACATAAAAATTTTCAAATTTATATTTACGGAATTGTGGGGTGCTAATCATCCCAAATTTGGTAGAATATTACTCCCAAACTGTAAGATTTTTTTTATCTACTTTGGTATTCAAGGTATCAACTCAAATTTTAAAAATCAAAAAGATTGGTCCTCAAATTTGTCCTTAGTAAGGAAATAAAACGAAACAATAATCTTATTGGAACTTGACATTTCAAATCTGTAATGTTGATAGGATTTGATATTCACTAGTAGGAACAAAAAGTGCATTCATTTTTGCTCCATATGACTTTGTCCCCACCCCCCTTCTAAGTCATCTTTTTGCTATTTGGAGGATTGATCTCTCGTTTACTTGGTTATGCTTAAATATTCTATATTATAGGATTTTTGGGGCAATTTGTTACAGCATGCCAGCCATTTAGAATATTGAAATCATTCTGAACTTGAATGAAATCAAGTCCGAAAAAAAAGAAAAAAAACAGAGAATGTGATGACAAATTTGCATCACTTTTTGAAAAAAAGTAATTATTGGGTACCAAAAATAACTCATCACAAAAAAAAAAAAAAATTATTATTATTAGACTTTCACAGGAAAGGATACCCATAAGATGAGTTTGGGGGAAAGGTTGAACAAGTCATAATGCAAAATAATATATATATATATGTGTGTGTGTCAGTAAAGAAATATTAAGATATTTTGCTGCATGCTAATATGTTGTATCAAATTAGTCTAAAAACCACCTGTAAGTGAGCAGCCTAGATCAGCTTTCATTAATCTGTTGGTATCATGATCACAGCATCTCAAAATTAAAGTACATATGATCATGTTAAGGACTTGCTCTTTGCTAGTGGCTGCATGATGTTGGTATTGTGTGTGCTGTTCATCATGTGTATTGTGGGACCTTTACAACCAGGTGGTCACCATCACCTACCTCTTCTGGCTTTGGTAGATCTTTACTAAGCCTAGCTTTGTGTGGCACAAAGCCGTATCTATTACCTTGGTTGCTAAGTCTCTTTTTCTCATTTGTTACTATCTAGCAAATAGTGTTCTAATTAGTTCAACTTTACTTGGAGAAAAAAAGACCTTCATAATTTTGAGACATTTTACACTTATCCCAAAAGACCATTTGAAATTTGTACAAGTCCATAAATTGACTACATCTTAAATCATTGTTCTTAGGTGAGGCTTGTCAACTAATTAAATTAAAAAGAAATGGTGGCAATTTAACTTAACTGTATTTCACTTTTATATGTAAAAATGTGTTCCCTTGTGTAATAGATTGACAGGATATGTACATGATTCATCTTTGTCAGATTTTTGTTTGATCATCTTTTCAAGCCTTTTCCCATGGATGCTATTGAATATGTAATTCGATGGAATGTGAAATACTGTGATGGAGACAATAGCAGGGAACTGTTTTAAATTCTGTTTGTGGGCAAGTTTATTTTGTACTAATAGTTTAGAGAAAGTGATCAACCCAAGTTTCCCCACTGAAATGATGCAGAAAAGTTGATTTCTATTTGGCAGCCGTTTAGCTAGTTGCAACTGAGTGCGTTGGTATTTATTTACAAATGTAAAATGATAAATATTTGCTAATAATGGCAATGACTTTTTGGTTTAGGAATTTTTTTCATTTCATTCCAATATATTCTTTTTGTGCTTTCCATCCATCAGGAAACTTGTCAGTTTGAAAAAAGTCAAAATTTTACGGTTATGGGGGGGGCGTATTTACGATGTAATTGTAATGCTAAACTGGACCCTTACTTTCTGCCATTCGTACAGAACAAAAATGTTGACTTTGTTGCAGTATTTTTAATAAAATCTTATTTTTGGTGTGTACTGCAAAGTTTATTAAAAAGAATTGATACTTGGCCATTTTTTGCGAGAAATGTCTCCAACTATTTCGCTAATTTGTTATCTGAAATATTTTTAAGTGACAAGTCAAGTAAAATCGGGTGTTTATGAAATAGACCGGATGCTCTCTCAATTTATTGCGGAAGTGACGGTGTCCCCGTTGCCAAGGCAGTTGTCAACGAACGCTAACTTAGCTCTCGTCACCATTGAGACGTTGTCATTTTTTTCTTGTCTTTAAATGGATGAGGAGAGTGAACTCTTTATTTTCATTCATTATTCGCTCTGACGGCCTCTGAGAAGTACGTATCTTTTTATTTATTGAGCAAAGCTTAGCTTAATCTGGCACAAGGCCACAGTAAAGGGGGCGACGGCAACCAGGAGAGGATTGAACTCGCTACGCTAAGAGTTTGGTTTGCTAAACAAGTTCACTAACCATGACTATACGGTGAAGAAGAAAAATCCTTTGTGCGATTGTTGACCAAATAAATTAATTGCTTTCTTTTTTTTTTTTTTTACAAAGTTGACAAATTTCTATTAAAATAGCTGATTTTGCAGTCAAAATTCGTTTTAGATTACATTGCCGTTCTGGAAATTGTTTCTTTTATGGGCTTTCACTCTATTAGAACTTTCATTCCAATCACCCAGAACTAAACAATTGTCGACAAGAAAGGGACTAATCGAATTTGTAACCCCCCCCCCCCCCCCGCGCAAAAAAAACCCCTGAATATTTACATAGCCAAATACGTCTAAAGATTTATTTGTAGGAATCGTTATGAGCCGTATTAATTATTCTCAAAAATTAATAATTTCCTAAAAATGAAGGTACAAAGGAAGTAACAAATAGTTTCGTACAACAGACGGAAAGACGAAAGTAAGTGCCCAGTTTATAGTTACAATCCCCGCCTAAAAACTTTAAAATAATTTTATTTTCAAAAATGGACTGAAAGAACAAAAATAATCTAATCTGTAACCCAAACCGAAATTTGCAATTAAAACAACTTTTAAATTGCATTGTCCTCAAATCGGGTTGCGCTCATTGACAACCATAAAATTACTATTGTGTTGAAATGTAATGTTTAGTTTAAGCAACGTGTAAAAAAGCTTTGAATGATTTGGTAAAAACTCAAAATTGGTCTTGCATTTATTCTCGTGGTTCATACTCTTTAATACTCGAAACTAGTGACCAAAGGGTTATGGTTTAGTCTTTGTATTTTTGTGCTTTGCACGAATATGGCTTTTTCTTTCGGGAAACCAGCCATTTTTGAGAAAATTAGGTTTTAAAGTGGGAGTCGAGTGTGTCAATTGGCTCTAAAGTAAGTGGGGATTCGATTTACAACGTACGCAGGGCCCGCTTTTGCTAGTGCGAGGCCTGTAGTAATTCGAACCCCCTAGAGCCAATTATTGACACACTTCCACTTTAAAACAGAATTTTTCTCGAAAATGACAAATTCCCCGAAGATGAAGGCCATCATTGTTCAAAATATATGAGAAAAATACACAAGATTTAAACCTAGGTACTAGTACGCACCTTTTTAACGTATTGCAATTAAATATCTTCTTTGAAGGTTTCATTTTGGTTATAATTGCATGAAAATAACAAACTCACAGTGGATTTCAGAGCGGATAAAAAAAGGCCATGTTTACGTTTCTGACTACAAAAATATCGATTGCGCCATAATTGATGGACCTACCTGTCATCAGAAAAAATGATGTCGATTTTTAAAATTCTTTCAGAAAATAGAATTGACCCCAGAGGTTGTGATTCGAAGAAAATTAGTTAATTTAATGATTAATTGACTGGATTTTTGAAAATATTGCTTACTTTTCACAGAAAACCTAGCGGAAAATACATTTACTAGAGGGTGTTGTTCATGGGTGAACACAGTTCAACGAGTAACCGAGTTCCTATACGATATCTACTCTCAGTGCGTGTTTGTTTTAAATGTTTTAATGGACGACAGGAAATAACATCTATAATCAAATGTTCGGTGGCTACTTCTTTCAACTGTATCCAGCAGATTTACCGACAACAATTTAACGATATATTGAGTGAGTGAGATATACAAATTACCGAGAAGGAAATAAATTTCACAAGGTGTAATGAAAAACAAATAATTTTTAGATTATAAAATTCTCCATTTTTTTTTTTACGAATGGAATAAATTTCGTACAATAAAAATAATTCTTATACAAATTTTAAACTTTTTTTCTTGTCACGTATCGCTTTTTCGTCAAAAATTCGGGAAGTACCTAAATAGCTGAAAACAGCATGGTCCCTCTGCCGAACAATTGCCAAATCGTTTAATAGATCTCGGTAAATTGTATCTCGATAAATGTCGGTAAATCTTCCGCGACCTTCTTTCAACACCTGATAAATCCAAGGTGAGATAATTCAAAATTCTGAATTATTTGCTACCATAATAGAATGTATCGTTTGTAATTAAACAAAAAATAATCGAAATTCTTTTCCAAAAAATATTCTCATCAAATTTTGTAAAATTTTACAATAAATAAAACACAGTATCATTTATTAGCAATGTTTCAGAAGCACCCAAGTAGTATAAACATTAATAATTTAATGACAAATATGTAAAAAAACAAAACATTTCCAGCAGATATCTTTTCCTTTTTTTTTTGGTAAAACCAAAAACTGTACACCGTATTTTAATAAAAAGGGAGCAAAAAACTTTCCAAAACAGAAAATATTTTAGTTCTATTGCATTTCTTATTTTACAATTCAGGGCCAATTTTTAAAATAGTCCGCAGTTTTGAATAACATTTCAACTGATTTAAATTTTACTTAAACTATAGAAATGTAAATATTTTTTGCATCCAAAAGATATTTTTTATTAAGATTTCATAAATTAAAGGGGGGGGGTGCATTGACTTAGAAGAATATTTCCATTAGTTTTTCTAACAAAATACCCATTTCATAAAAAAAAGTCATTCAAAAATGATTAAGTACCGAATATTTTATTGAAATCTGTTCATTTGTTAATTTTTTGTGAAAATTTTCCTAATGCGAATTCTTATAGTTCACCAGATTGCAGAGTGTAAACAAGTTTTCAAATACAATTATAACTGGGTTTATATTGTTTACACAAATAATTTTTATATGAGAATTTTCTAAAAAAGATTATGAATAAAATTGATAGGCTACAAGTTCCAGTCATTTTTATCGACAAATTGCTTTGTTGTCAAAAGTGCGTGATACTACCTACTAAACCAAATCTTAACTGAGACATGTTTTAATTCTATTCCATTCAAGTCTGCCTTGTTGCTGAGAGAGTTGTGCTACTGGTTGTTGGCAGTGTTCGAGCCCAGATTAAAAAAAAAAAAAAATGGCCATGATTTCGATTGTTGACTTTCAAGGAAGCAGGCCCTTCTCAGTTGAAAAATTGAGCCAGCACAAACTTCCTTATTCACTATTTTGGTCTTGTGCCAGGCTAAGCTAGCCTTAAATATATATTCCTTATTCCTATCACATTCTATTTAAACTATTGTGGTACAGTATTTTGCAATTTTAAAAGATTTTACTTTGATTTTTATGTGCCATGACATTAATATCTTTTTAAGAGTTTAAGTGGGCACTTGGAACCTTAGCCAGCTGAATTTTTTTACACCGTTTTTTTAAGTGTAAACACAAGTTTTCAACCACAATTACTTCAGAGTTATTGTTACCAAATAACTTTTAGATGAAAATTTTCTACGATCTTTCTTCTTATAACACTTTGATTATTCAATAAAATTGATACGTTTACTAGTTTCGGGAATTTTTATCGACATAGCGCTTTGTTGTCATCAGTCCATTGGCATTAATGCTCAATTGCTAGAACTTCCAGAGGGAGAAACTGAAATCGATAAAATGACTAAAAGTTATCAAAATTTATTATTCAGTATAAACTGACTGCCCTATGCTGACAAACTGAAATTGCAAAATGAAATAACAAAAAAAAAAACGACGGAAAAAGAAATTTTCCCTATGAAAAACTACTAGAATTTATAAGGATGGAACCGGAAGTCTGATGACATCAGCGCTTTGCCGCTCTTAACATTTCATAAAAGACACATTTTTATCAGAAGATTAACAATGTGGATTGAAATGGTTATAGTCAAATCCTTCATCTACTGCACACTCATGAAAATTGACCAAAATGTACCAATTCTAAACATGTTAACTGCTAACTTGGATAGTGCCACAAAATAAGCATGTCCTCTGCTCAGTGCTGCAGCTTAAATAAAAGCTTAGAATGGATGCATGTGTGCATCAGGCAATATGCAACATGTGCATCATGAGTCAGTGAATGTCTTAAAATAGATTCATGTTTGTAAAAACAGAAGAACCATTATAAGTAATCTTGAGCACCCGCAGAAGAATGAATCACTAGCCTCACTGGTCATTTTTTAAAACTTTATTTTGAAGCCTTATTTATTCATCTCTGATTGAAGAAACATTTGTTCCAACTGGATTTTAATGTTTGGGAAGCTTTTTATTTTTTCTGCAAATATTATTTTCTGTATTTCAAAAATGTTCAATCAAGAAATGAAAGTGAGCAAACAGCGCAGATCGGAATTAAAGAGTAAGCTTCCGGTGAGATTAAATGCCTTTATTTCCAATCCATGCTGTTTGTTTGCTGCTGTAGAGTGACAGCCTGACATTCTACACCACAGTAAAAGTAAGAATGGCGACTTACGGAAAAATGGAGGAATATACAGGGTCCGAAGAATCGTCTCAGTACATTGAAAGATTAGAATTCTACTTCACCTCGAACGGCATAATGATGTCCGAGAATGCATATTACTGAGCGTTATCGGCAGTAAGACCTTCGTGATTTATTAGCACTGAATAGACTGGCAGATACAAGTTATACAGACATAGTAGAAGTGTTACAAAATCACTTTCAATCAAAACCGTCTGAAATTGTTCAGCATTACAAATTCAACACACGCATCAGGAAACCGAATGAATCTGTTCGGAATTAAAACATCTATCTGAAAACTGTAACTATGGTGCAAGCTTAATGATGAGAACATTCAGAGTAAATTATTGTCTGAAAGGGACCTGACATTAAAAAAGGTGTTTGAGATAGTGTGCAAATATGTCTCTGATTTATAGGCCCAAACCCAACTGGGCGGAGAAAAGGAGGTGGAAGTGATGTACATTTCTAACAAAGACAGGAGTGTTGCTAAGCAACAACCAGGTGGAGTCAAATGCTATCGCTATGGCGGAAGTCACAGTGCTGAACGGTGTAGGCATAAAAATACTAAATGCCATTACTGCTTGAAAGTAGGTCACCTGATCCATTGTTGTTGCAGTAAACTACAAACCAGAAGAAGACCTAAGCGTCATCTGGCAGCAGCTGACTCCGAGATAAATACAGAAGAGGCAAGGGTCTATACCATGTTTCGGGTTGAAGGGATCATGGCCATATCAGGTTGGCATGAAAATTAATAAAATGTATTGACAATGGAAGTAGACACTGGGGTGACAGTCACAGTGGTGAGTGAAAATACATATACATCCATGAAGAACCGCTCACCACTACGAAAGTCTAGCAGCAAGTTACACACCTACATCAGTGACCATTTAAATGTTCTGGGGTCCATGGATGTGGATGGCAAGTGCGAGGGTCGACATTATACCTTGTCTGTAATAGTAGTTGCAGGCAAGGGTCCTTGCTGGGCAGAAACTGGCTAAATATTATTGAACTGGACTGGACTCGGATATTTCACATATCCGATAAAAAGTGACAAATCCTTGCAACATGTTTTGGGGAAGTACTCGGATGTGTTCCTAGAAGAACTAGGTACTATGAAAGGAGTTGAGGCTCACATTGACATACCTTACAGCAAGACGTACCTCACAATCTCATATGGTTTTTGTTGAAAGTGATTTGTATTTCAAACCGAGACCAATTAGCTTATGCGTTACAGTAGCCACAGAGATAGAGCGACATCAGGAAGTTGGTTCTATAGTTCCAGTGACACATTCTCAGTGGGCCGCACGCATTGTTCCTATAGTGAAGGCTGATGGTAGCATTTGTAGGGACTATAAGGTTACAGTGAAACAAGCTGCAAAGCTTGACAACTATCCAATTCCGAAAATGAAGATTTACTTGCTAAAATCGGAGGTCAGAAATTCACAAAACTGGACAAGTCACACCTATCAACAGTTGCTGTTTGACGAAGAGAGTCATAAATACACTATGATAAACACTTGTAAAGGACTGATTTCCTCCAGCCCTGGTATCTTTCAATTTCAGCAGGTGATGGAAAATTTGTTGGCTAGAATTGCATATGTGATCGTATGACTTAACATCCTGGTCAGCAGCAAGAATGATGCCGAGCACATGAGGAATCTGGAGGAGGAAGTGCTGAAACAACTCTCAAATGCTGGTCTGAGGTTAAAGAAAAACAAGTGCATTTTCAGGGCAGAAAGTGTAGTGTACTGTGAACACAGGGTCATTGCAGAAGGTGTCACACCAGTGGAATCTAACATGCAAGCCATACAAGAAGCACCAATAGCTGACAATGCTAGTCAGTTGAACTCATATTTAGGTATGGTAAATAAATTTTTACCACGATTGTCAACTGTACTCGGACCCTTACACAAGTTGTTGGCCAAGAACAAACCAGGGACCTAAGACCAGGCATTTCACAAATCGAAAGATTTGCTTACATCCTTCACAATACTAGTACATTATGACAGTAGTAAAGAAATTGTCCTTGTGTGCAACGCATCATTGTATGGCATTGCATATGTTTCACACACATTAGCAGCCGCAAAGAAAAAACTATGCTAAAATTGATAAAGAAGGTCTCGCTGTGGTGTATGGTGTGCAGATTTCCATCAGATGCTATATGGCCAACATTTCACCATATTAACGGACCATAAGCACTTATTTGGGGAAACCAAAACAATCCCACCATTAGCGTCTGGACACATACAGAGATGGGCACAAACACTGTTGACATACAAGTAGACATTGCAATACAGGAAAGGATGCGACATGTCAAATGCTGACGCGCTTAGTAGGTTACCTTTGAAAGAGACACTGTTAAAGTCTCCCTCAGTTCCGGGAGAAATACTCATGTTGGTTGATTTACTTGAGTCATTGCCAACAGATGCAAGAAGCATAAAACGTTGGACCCCTCCGTGATCCAGTGCTATCAGAGGTATTGACATTTGTCCAATCTGGATGGCCAGAGAGAGTATGCAATGACATGGTCAAACTGTATTTCACACTTAAAGATAAACTGTGCACGATTGTTGTTTGTTATGGGGACAGCGTGTCATAGTTCCAGAAGTAGACAAATGATACAGTAAGAATTACATGAGATGCACCCAGGTGTTTGTAGGACGAAGGCACTTGCTAGGAGCTATGTGTGGTGGCCAGGGATTGATACAGACATTGAAAACCGTGTTCAAGGCTGCTCTATACATGTCAGATGAACTGTAAAATGTTGGCTGTGGCTCCATTACATTCCTGGTAATTTCCTCATAAACCGTGGTCCCATATTCATTTGGATTATACTGGACCCTACCAAGGAAAAATGTTTCTCATCATTGTAGATACCTATTCCAAATGGTTAGATGTATATCCCATGAATGCGTCAACGTCAAGTGCCACAATTGGAAAAGTTATGACGCACATTTGCAGAACATGGTTTGCCTGATCAGTGTCTGACGGATAATCTGTTTCACCAGTTTGGATTTTGAGCATTTCATGGCCGTTAAATGGTAAAAAAAAAGGTCATAACATCCCCATACCATCCTGCAACGAAAGGTCAAGCAGAAAGGGCAGTACAGACTTTCCAAGAGTCATTGAAAAAAAAGGTAACAGCTGGCGACATTGAAACACGCGTGTGTAGAATACTTCTATAATACTGTACTACTCCACATACAACTACAGGATTATCACCAGCTGAACTGGTGAAGAAGAAAAAGCTGACAACAAGTCCATCTGGATCTACAACTGCGTGTGTATAACAAATCTGTTGCAAAAGAAAGACATGATCAACACACAAAGCAGAGATTTTATTGAAGGAGATTGTGTGCAACTTTAATGCTCGAGGGAAATGCATTCCAGGGGTAGCACACAAAATGACAGGACCAGTCTCAGTATCAGATTGCCCAATGAGCAAAACGTAGGATAGCTGTGGATATCGACAATCCAAGTATTGATGACGCCCAGTTAGCAACGAATATGTGGAGCCCACCAGAGAATACTTCAAGTGACCACACCAGAACAGCCAGTATTGAATGAGACTGAACAGATATTCACACAGGCAGCGTACTAAACCCACACATCTTAAAGACTAAGCCATGTCCATAAAAGTGAATTAAGAAAACATGCTGCAAATTAATTAACAGACATTCAACATTTAGTATTGACTTAAGGGTGGGGAGGGGGAGATATGTTGTATATGGTTAATAGATATAATTAATGCAGGTTTTCTTATTAATCTAGTTAGAGTTATTTCCCTTGCATTAAAGAGTTCTGGAAAATAGTATAACGAGACACCATGTTTGAAATAAAGTTTGTTCCACTTCAGCTCCGTCTTTTTGATAATGTTTGACTATAACAAAAATGATGCAAATCATTTATAATTCAAATTATTTTTTAGTGAGTCAAGTTGATGAAAAAGGAGCGGCTGTTCCACCCATTTTGTCTGAAGAAAGCATAGATGCTTTGGCTGGCCAAATCAAGGATGGAATAACATGCCTCAAACTTGCTATGCTATTGAACATTCCAAACACTACAGTGGTGCAGTTTGTTTTTAACATGACTGGAGATGCTGGATTTCGAGAGTCAACCGAAGAAGAGATAACTCGGCTAATGGGACGTCTTTTGCGTTATTGGTGTCACATTAAGGCCAATGTTAAACCCAAGGACCGAGTAAATGATATGGATAGGGCTTTAAGAGATTGTGGCTTGGACCCATTAGCAGATACATGGAATACAGCATTTGGAAATGGGGCAGGATTAACAAAAGAGCAATTTGGCACTCAAACTTGAACAGTGGAAATGAGGTTTTAAATAGACTAAAAAAAATATATGTTTCCAATTTATGAATTTAAAAATTGATATAAACTGTTATAACTGGTAACCGATAACACACTCACTAATCATCAGTAAAAAATGTTTGGAAACATTCATCTTGAGTTGTTTGTACATGAAACATTACTGTTTGAATTTTTGCATTTAGATCACGTTAGAGAAATGGTCAGATGGTTGAAGCATTTCCAAATATGTCGTTGATGAAAATCATCACTAACTCTTCACATTAGAGATTTTAAAGATGAGTACTATACCAATGTAATCAATCTTGTACTTATGGAATTAGTATTTATGCATGATAAATAATATTACGGTCAGCTACATTTTTGCATGCTAACAGTTACTAGTGGCAGCCACTGAATTTTAACATTTTCCATTAAATTCACATGAATATCATCCACTCTATTTTTAAGGCTTAGCTAAAACTTCAAGTTGAAATGACATGCTTTCTTTTTGTAAGTTACTAACTACTACTCTTTGTAAAGAATCATAATTCAGGTACCTAAGCACCAATTATTAGCTTGCTGGTCTTATGAGGCACTGAAAGTGAATTTGGTTAGCTGTGAATGTGAGGTTGTGAAAAACTTAGTGTAGTAAATATCTAATAAATATATCATGGAAGTGTCTTTTTTCAGGGTAAAATAGATGTGGCCCTTGAAAAAGCATTACAGTAATGGACAAAAACTGCATGAAATATTAGGGAAAAAAAAAAGAAAAGAAAAGAAAAAGATGTGAACCAAGAAAGAAAAATCTTTTATGATAAACATGTCCAGACTTTTGGCAGTTCTATAGAAATACCCAAATGGAGAAATTTAATCTAAAGAATAAGTGAATTAAAAAAAATACTACATAGAGTGTTCAGAAACATAAATATTAGTCACTTGGTAATGAAAAATGGATTTATTGAAGAATATTGTGGTTAGAATCAAGTAAGCTTCAACATCTCAACCTTAAAATAGAATTTACTGGGGGAAAAGTTCTGTGTTTGGTGTCATTCAAAGGAAATTATTTATTATGAATTGATAGAACAAACTGTCACTGTGCAATTGAATTTGGCTTGTTTGAATGATACAGTGGAATCAATTTTTAAAAGACCTTTTTTAGGGTAAGGAAGTTGTCTGGTGATTTTGCTGCATGACAATGTTCATCCTCATGTTGCAAATGAGATGCAGCAAATGATCATGGAGCTGGGATGGGAAATTGTTCCACATGTGGCATAATCTTCAGACTATCACTTGTTTCATTCTATTCAACACTATTTGCCTGGTCAGTTTTCAAGTTGAAGATATTGAAAAATTCCTCTATTCAAAACTTGAATTGTTCTTTTATGATGGCATATACAATTTAGCTGAATAATAGGGTAAAAGAAATATTTAAAAAAACTGGGAAAAAAAACTTTGATGCCATACATTTATATGAATGAAAAAGATTTTGTAAAAAATGCTGGAAACCTTTGCACCAACTTAACATACTCACTCAAAGAGGAGCTTTTAATAGTTCTAACTATATGTATCATAAGATCATGAGGTTTATTTCCCCTCAAGCTCAGGAAAATGCTTGCAACAGTCAATGAGGTTGTGGTAAAATATGAGAAACAATGGGAACCAACAAGTAAAGCAAAGATGTCATTTATTGCCAGTAAAAACTGCTTTAATCAGTGAATAACCCTACCCCTAAATTATTCAATTAATCACTGCAAACATCTGTATAAAAGCTTTTTTTAAAATTAGTCCCTTTGTTTCTTGTAACAAGAAGAAAATCAAAGGGAAGCAACTAGAAGCCGTACCGATTGCTCTAATCAATTAACACTAACCTTAAATAATTTAATCCCCACAAACCTCCGTATAAAACCTTTTTTTGAATTACATTCCCATTGCTTCTTGTATTTTACAGGGACTGGCAGTCAATGTACTTGTAATCTGGGTACATAGCTTTTGGAATTAGTAAAACTAGGGCAGTACCTGTTCAAAAGGTACATGTTTGGAAGGGCCCTGACTTTATGGTGTGTAGAGCAGCCGGCCATAATTGTCGTGTAAAATAATTTTCTGTCTGTCGCACGAAACTATGGAAGTATTTCTGTTACTTCTCTTCAGTGTTGTCAATTTAGATATAGAATATCTAAATTTAGTTAATTTTAAACGTTTTATTAGATTTCTCAAGAACAGCTGATCCCGAAAACTGCAGTGTGCTGACAAATATATCTAGCCAATGTCAAGTCGTTGAGTAATCACGGAGCGTGCGTGCACACAAAGATTTCTTCAATTGTAGTTAGATAAACATCAGTGATGCAAGAGATACAAATGTTTGATAAGTAACTTGAACTTGTAGAAGTTGAGTTATGGCGGCAAGCAGGTTATTTAATTGATGGGCAGGTCACTGCAGAAGTGGGTTTTAATGTGGAGTAACAATATCCACTTTTAGATATAGAAAGTGAAATCAATGGCTGGAAGACTATGTCAGTTGTGACTAGTGATGTACTGGAATATCAATCCGGTCGGATATCCGGCTCCAGATTCACAAATAATTATCATTGTCACCATGTGAATCTGGCACCGGATATCCGACCGGATTGATATTCCGGTACATCACTAGTTGTGACTTAGTGGTTAGAATGGAACCTAGGATTCAGCCCTCTTCTAAGTGCCTATTTGGCGATTTCTTTCATTTTAAAACTTGTCTGTAATATATTTAGACAATGATAGAAGGCCCATCTATTCATTGGTTATTTAAGAAATTGTAAAATTCACATTATTGAAAACTAACAAGACAGAGCAAAAAGTAGAGAAAATGAGCTATTGTTTTTAAATGAATCAAATACTGAAAGTTATTTTGTTTTGCACCTACAGAAGCCAATATGAAAATGATTGAAAATAATCAACTGCAGAGTGCTTAAAACTATCACAAGCAATATTCCATCTGATCAATTCAATATATTTAATTGTTCTTTTCATATGAAACATCTGTTTGTGAATAGAAAAGTTATCTGGTTGTTATAATTGCAAAGACTGGCAGGTCTTCTATCCACCATTCTGCCTGTCATGAGATACCAAAGAAATATTACTTCAATAAATGTGTATCCCCATCTTCTAAAAGAATTTAATCCTATTTTGCCATTCTTTTTTTCGCCATCCTTAATGTCAAATCAGCCAGCATCCAAACTGAAATAAAAGCAACTTTAGATAATTTCCATACTTCATTATCTGCCGATTGAAAAAAAAAAAAAAAAAAAAAAAAAAAAGAAAGAATCTTTAACATGGATGAAGCCCAAATAGACTCTCTGCATACATTCATCCTTTTAGTCTCACTTATGTAAACAAAATAAAACTCAACACGTTTTGATAGGAAAAATAATCAAAGTTATTTTGTTTTCATTCAGAAATAAGACCAAAATTTACATTTGAAATACCAAGAGTTCTTTAGAAAAAACATTTTCTTCTCTGTACATTTTTTCTTCTGTGAAAGGTTTTTTCTTTTTATCTCTCTCTCCTTCTCTCTCTATCTCCCAGGCATTTGTGTGTTCTTTACAAAATTTTCAACATGAATTGGTGATGGTAATGTTATGTAACTTTTCAAAAACAGAGTGGGATAAAATAGAAAATGAATACCTAAGCTTTTTTTTTTTTTTCTTTTTTAAAGATGACAGGGCAGTAATTATAAGACAGCAATTATTATTGGGGAAGGGAGACTTAATGAAATGAGAAGAAAAAATTGGCCATTACAAATAATAGAAAACATAAAAATGCATGATCTTTAATGTTAATAGTCTGTTCATTTAGGGAGGCTTGCAGGCTTCTGTTGGGTGCAGTACTTATTGTGGAGTCAGGAGTTAGTAGTTAAAGTAGTAGGGTTGGTAATATTAGAGGTAGAAGTACTCAAGTTGGAGACTGAAGTAGTGTTTTCATAAGTGTTGTAGTTAATGATAGTGGCAACGGGGGGGGGGGGTAATCTAGGTTAGTAATAATTTACATGGATTTGACCAAATGTTAAGTTATCTTCTTAGCCCAAGCTGAATGGTACAAGTTATCAATAACTGATGATCATGGATGACCAATAGCAATACACACTCAGAAGGCATAAATGGCTGGAACAAGTGTTCCTTGCAGGGACTTTTTTTTTTGCATAGATCAATGACATAGTAGAATTCTGCTTGCTTATGAGAGCTGCTTAAAAACTGATCTGCTGAGGCATCTGAAAAACAGAACAATAAGTGAAACATTAAAATACACAATAAAAAAAAAAATAGAACAGATGTAGATAGTTACAGTTCAAAAGATATTTTGTGGAAAACAAAAAAGCTATGTATAAAATTCCCCAGCTTGCAATTTTAGAGACTGCTGCAAACAATTCAATTTATTTTTCATCTGATAATTGGAGGAGAAAAAAAAAAAAAAAAAAAAAAAAAAAAAAAATCAAAGATATAATTATTCAAATATCTTAAGTAATTTGGTGATATTTAAACACTAACTAAAGAAAATATTTTAGTAAGAAATGCTTTCGCAACCCTTTGAACATGACCCCCACATATGTACGACCCCATCGCACTGACACCCAGGCGACCAACATCAAGGTACCACCACTATGCATTTAGAAATATGAACTGCAAATGTAATTACATATACATATATGTGTGTGTGTTTATGGACTTTCAAAGGGTTAAACTAATAATTGGGAATAGTTACTAGGGGATAGGAAAAATTTTGAAATTTACAAATGGTAGACATACTTGAGGCAAAACTAGAACTTGAAAATGGCTCACAAATGTATTGAAATAGAACAGCAAATATCAATGTTCTGTCTTAAACACCAAAAAGGTTTTCCAAATCATGGATTATTTAAAAGAAGAAAACCAATATGAAATCATGGTTATATTAAAATGATTACCATAAAGCTGAAATGTTTTATAGTGATGCAACTTTACTATAAAATATCAATAATCTTAATTAGGTTTATTTACCCAGCTTTCTTGAAATTAAGTTGTGAGTCAACTAGGAAGGAAAATATTGAACAATATAATCAGGAAAATTTTACTACTATTTTTCAATAGGGAAAATCTTGCTTGTTTCTTTTTTGTTATTTCGACTGCAATTTTGCACAGTTTGTCAGTATAGGACAGCCAGTTTATGCCGATTAAGAAATTTTGATAAGTTTTAGTCATTTTATTGATTTTTCATTTGTTTCGGAAACTTTGATCACTAGCAGTAGGTACTCTCAGACTTTTGACAACAAAGTGACATGTGGATAAAAATGCCTGTCAATTTTATTGTAATAATCTTTGTTATTAATAAGAAGAAAGATTGGTGTCCTATACTGACAAACTGTGAAATTGCAGTCAAAATAATCTAAAAGAATGAGGAAAAAAGAAACAAGTAAGATTTTCCCTATTGAAAAACAGTAGAATTTTTAAGGTTGGAACCAGAAGTCGGCTGATGACACTCTATTGAGTAAAATTTCCCTTTTAAATCTGAAGAGTTATAACAAAGCACTGAAGATGTTAATTTATGAAAATTATAAGAAATAACCCAGGTGGAAAATAAAGTACATAGTATATTCATTTTAGGAGTAAACTTACCGCCACTTGATTGGAATATGTAGTAGCATAAAGAACATTTTGTTGTGTTTGATCAGCCAGCAGGGTAGGAGGGATGGCTGAAATAAGAAAACAGAAGCAAAAAATCAGAAAACAAAAAATATCATTGCTAGCAGATTATATATATATATATATATATATATATA
>VCCN01005986.1:984691-1000605 GCA_006491835.1 Architeuthis dux | reverse complement strand
AAAAAAAATGAAAAATACATTACTTAACTTCATACAAAACATATTCCATGACAGACTTAAAAATAATAATTTGTTTTGCTGAGATACATAGAAAAGAACATTAGCTTCTACCATTGGCTGTTCCGTATCAGACAGTTTTTAAATTATTTTCACTTTACAACAACTTCTGTGTGCCTTTCTTTCTCTCTCATACACACACAATAACACTCTTAAAAAATGAGTTTAATGCTTTCAGCTTTCTAACATGTAATAGGAAGAGAGCTATTGCTTCTATTTCCATACAAAGGAATAATGTGAATAAGTGAGAACTAGTCACAATATTTTGAAGGAAAATCTGGAATTGCTTTGTTAGAAGGAAATTGTAACACTAAGCTTATTTTATAATTAAAGTACAATACAACAATCGAATATTTAGAAGCAAAGATACACACAAAAACATGGAGGAAATACTGTAACCGCAATGACCTTGCTGATCCCAATTCAATGTTAAAATGGTTTGTAGCAAAGGCAAAGGATTTTACGAAGTGGATTCATTAATATATTAAACTAACTTCTGCTTACATATACATTTACATCACTAAATATATACAAGGGCAGCAATGGACAGATGTTTTGAAAGAAAAAGAACCCCCCCCCAAAAAAAAAGGAGAGAGAGAAAACAATGCCCAAATTCCATCAAACATGAAAGCTAATACTTTTAGGACATCTGTTTTTCAACAAGAAACAACAAAAAAAAAAAATTTCTTTTAAATAAATAAATTAAAACAAAGTATTCTTAACAGAAAATATTCAACCAATATAAGCGGAGATGCTTATAACACATTTAAATTTATTTTAGAAAAAGTAAATTGTTTTCAAAAGTAATTATTTGTTATTGCATACTTCATTCATTTAGCTTCAGAAGATATATGGTTAGAAGATATATACTTTTGGCAGCATGCTATTGGGGGTGGTCAATTAAAGAATTGGAAAAAGGGGTGATCAATGGATAAGTTACTTCTCTTGGCTTTTGTTGGGCAGTGATCTCTAAAAGTCAGAATTTTCAAAAAATAAGCATGAATGCTGCTGGAGACAGACTAAAGGACCAATTCAGCATAAACTTAGATTGTAAATTGAACCCCTCCGCCATTAAAAACCTATTTTGGGGGAGAATTTTCAAAAACATAATAAGGAGTAAATGTTAAAATTTTCAGCCCTCTAGTGCCATTGGTACGGCCTGCCAGATAGCCAGCCCAACCTATGTTGACAATTTCTAACAGTGCAATTTTCCAATCAGACTGCATTTATAGCAATTTTTATAAAATTATGAAGACCCACTATAGGATGAATCAAGTAAAGAAAAACTAAAAAGGTTTTTAACCTCTTGTTACTGAAATTCTGAAAGCTGATATTTTATTGTTGATTTCAATTTCAATGCAATGTTAGAGACAAATGTCCTTGACTTCAATTTGTTTTTTTTCCCTGCTATACAAAAATCAGCATTCTGTGTTTCTGGTAGACAGCTTTACTGTTTTGATATGAACAAGTAGCAAGTTTTGACAAAGACACACTTGAAAGGCAAACTCTTAGTTTTGAAGAAGTTGAACGCTTTTAAAAAAAAAAATTTTTTTATTTTACTGCAATATCCTTGATATCATGCATGTTAATATACTGATTTGGTATATTATAATTCTGATTATTTCTGGTATATATAATTTTATAAAAATATTTATCATGATAAATATTTTAGCTATTCTTGGTATCAATAATACATTTCTTAGACATCATGATCCATGTTTCACCAAAATGAAATTAAGCTGTATTAACAATACTCTTTCATTCAACATTTCAAACTTGTATCATCAAAAATGTTAAAATTTATTGATAAACTTCAATATCCAAGCAAATGATACATAAAAAGGATCAAGATTCTATTAAACAGCATTAAAATTAAATTCTATCCATATAATGGACAGTGTGACCTTTTCTGTTAGTTTCTCTGTTCGTAATAATGGATTCTTCCACTCACAGGTAACAATTTTGCTGATAAAAATATCTTCCCACCATTTGAAGCGATAGACTCTTCCACTTGAATGAATTCAGTCACTTTTTAATAAAACTTTAGATGAAATTGATAAGATGTAAACATTTATTTACACTATTAACAGTTTTGAAGTAGTAAACTATTAAGTCTTAAAGTAAGAAAGGGAATATGAACAAACTGCTCAAACACCACAGAAAAATGGGCAGATATTTTTACCAAATGCCTTATGGCCGCCAGTACATAAATATTTAGTTTCTTTTCTTAAAGAATCCAATACATGGTCATTTTGGAGAATTTCTGCGCATGTTGGACGTGATGCGTTGGTGGTGCTTTGATGTTGGCAACAGTGGTCAAATGACCAGGTTTTTGATGGCCACGTAGTACAGGCATTCGCCAAGATCGACACATTGTAAGGGCAGCAGTGGCTGACTGCACAGCTTCCACAGTACAAATGGGGCCCCAAGAGTGTCAACACAGACCGTTGAGAATTGTTTACTTGCAGCAGGACTACAGACTTCGACTTACGCCACAACACTGTTGTGCAGATCTCCAGTGGTGTCGCAAGAGGGTCACCTGGGGGATCGATTGGCACTCTGTAGTGTACAGTGATGGGAGCAGGTTCTGCATTCATGCAAGTGATAGTCATTTGCATGTGCAACAGACCTGGGAGCAACATTTTCCATGACACACTGTAATCCAGCTATATTACCTGTACGTTTAATCTTGAGTAAATTGAAACACATATTCAGGGTGTTGCAATTTTATTTTTTGCCAATGTATATCTTTGAATTTTTTCACGTGTAAATAATTTTTAGAATTTTAGTGAGTATTGCTTATAAATTTATTGTATTTAAACAGAATCAATATATCTGATTTTTCTTTTAACCCTTATAGCAGTCAGGCTGATATATTGGATTTGATAACATAACCAAAACACTACATGGGTGATATATCGGCCTAAAAATGTTATTAAATAAATAAATAAATAAAAATAAAAATTAGAAAATGTAAAAAGGCTATAGCACTAAAAGAATTCAAATTTATAAAACATCAAAGATGTTAAACGATAGGAAGTATGGGTAACCCATACTTTCTAGTAGAAACTTCTTATTTATGTCTCTGAATTTATTGGCGTTCTTTATTGTCATAGATTTTTTAAAAAAGTAACTTTAATATACAACTTCATATTCTCATGTGATAGAATAGATTCAGTGAAACGTTTATTCCTGCAATGATTTACACTTAAGTATTTGAATTAGAACAATGTTCATGAAACCAATTTAGTCTTTAATAAGGTGACAAAAAAAGAAAGAGAATTACCATCGACTGCATATTGATTTGCAGTCATAAAAGAGTCTGACAAGGATGTCGCATCCCCAGCACCATCATTTGAACTTGCATCCATACTAAAAAGAAAGAGAAAAAGAAAGAGAAAAGGAAAGAGAAAAATTAACAAAAATAAAAGGAAGGAAATGTTAATGCTGATTAGATAGTTCTACTTTAGATCCTGTTATTGTGTTGTAGGTGTTGATATTTTTGTATTGGCAAATAAAACAATCCTTGTTACATGTTTATTTCAGTGATATAAAAAGTGGCAAATATTTTTTATGACAAATGGTTGAAATTTTCTGAAAGAAACTGCCAAAATAGTTTCGATTTCAAAGTTACTCTTATGTAACATAAAAAAAATCTAAGCGAAATTCATGGAAAATGCTAGATTAACATTAAAATAATAAACAAAGTATTTGTATATCAAATACACTTAAAAAAGAAAGCGGGGGGGGGGAGGCTTTCTTACAGGCGTTTGAAGTGCCCTTTTCGAAAAAGTCATTGGCTTCAACCAACACGAACATCAGTAGACTTCTACCATGTGATTATTTTCTCAGGCTAACTTCCGTGTAGATGTGTTATGTGCAAATATTGCCCACTTTCGTCGTAGAATGCAAATTTCCCCATTTACCTGTGTTTGTGTAGGAAGTTATAAGATCCCGCCCTATCATTGGTATTTTCTCTACGATAGTTTCGTATTATTATTCCGCAGTGTTGTGAAATAAAAAAAAATTTCGCGCTAGTATGACTGCCAAAAAGCACTAAATTTGAAAGAAATGGCCCAAAACACCAAGAAAGTTGCCAGAAAAAGCGCTAAGAATAGTAAAAAGAAAAACGGCCGTTTTATAGCCAACCATTAAAAAAATGTATTTTGCTTTTCTTAATAAAACTTTTAATGACTGAAGTTATTTCCTACTGAAAATAGATCATGTGCCCCCTTTTTATAACCACAGCCCCCCACCACACTTGAAAATCTCTTCCGTCGGCCCTGAATTTATCAATTACGTATTTGTAAAGCAAATCGCCGCCTCCAACCCCGTCCCTCAGCTACGCCTGAACTTAAGATTAACGAACCAGAATGAGTTTTTAGACGGTTCTTTCGTTTTATCTCCGTAAAGTAAAAAAGGTTAAGATAAACTCATCATAGTTCTTTGTTGAAAATGCTCCAACACGTAACATAGAGTGGAAGCGACCAGGTCTGCTTTTACATCATTTTTTAAATTTATTTACACAGCGAATGACTAGAAACTGGATTTCTTCACTTGTTTAGTGAGTGACATCATCTTGATTGACTGTGTGTGTATTGGTGTTTTTAAATTCTTAGTTTCTGGCTTTTCTTTCGTAATAATTTTAATCTTAAGCAAGTGAAGGAATCCGGTTTCTAGTCATTCACCGTGTTAATAAAAATAATGTAAAAGCAGATATACCTTTGGTTGCTTCCACTCGATGTTACGTGCTAACATTTTCATTAGTGATGAGTTATCTTACATTTTTGAGTTTACCGACATACAACGAAAGATCGGTTTTTTCTATAAAACCGCAAGTGTGTCAAAAACAAAGATATTTTTTACAACTTGTTCAATGATCAGCTAAAAATTGAAATTAGTTATGTAACTAGAAAATGTCATATACCAGGGAGAAAAATCTTTCGCGCGTATCATTTAAACGTGCAAGGTAAGGGAAATAACTGCATCGGTGAAAATACAAAAATGACCCGTCTTTTAAAAGATCCGTCTTGGGTTTAGTAAAAAAAACAAACCCAAAAGAACTCTGCAATAAAGTTCTTATTTGTAGTGCACATACATTTTTTTGCTAGTTTCTATTTTCCCACCTTTATAATTTCCCGTGATAAAAATGCAAGGGTGGAGCAGCAAATATGTAACAAACCAGTACAGTGTTATATATTTCAACGTGGATGGTTGATTGGTTGAGGTGATATTTTGTTTTTCAGTGCATTTTTCTAAAGTACTAAAAGATGAAAAATCTTGGCTTGTATAGTGCAAGTACAAGGTTGCCATACATGCTTTTATGGTGTTTGATAAATTTCAACACCAAAATTAGGCAAATTTGATATTGAACAAAGTTATTTGGTTCCGAAAATAAAGATTTGGTATTGAAGGAAAATTTACAATCCCTCACACATAAATATACATGAAAAATAGATTTAAAAAAAAACAAAACCATACATATTTTAATACGTTTTTCCTGTAAGCTTAGTACCCCTATCTGAAATGCCTGGGACAAGATGTGTTTCAGATTTGCGTCTACATAATGAGATATCACACTTACACCAGTCTCTCCAATAGCTTGACTCTCTGTGCTATAGATTCTAAGTTATTTGATTATTTTGATACTGAAGCTACTTAATTTGGTATTGTAGACATGCATTTTGTGCTACAGAAATTCCAATACTAATTCTATATTTTCTTAGGATAACTTGAGCATCTAGAGGGTAGCACATTCAAGGTTATTTAACCAATTAATACTGTAATACACCAGGGACAACATTATTAGTAGGTAACAATGTTTGTAACAATATTTGGATTAATCCAGAAAGGTCATGGTACTTAAAAAAACGTTTGTAATACATTTTCTTGAGGGGTAACAATCTGAAAATAAGTCTTTGTAGGAGAACTAGCATAGCAATGATAATAGAAATCAAATGAAGAAAAAAAAATAAAAATCACTTTCTCTCATGTTTAATATTAAATCCATTAGCAAATACGTTTGTCATAACCAGTTATTTGCTAAAGTTGAGAACTAACAATCCCAATAAGTTTGTAAGTATCCGTGATGGCCCAAGGAAAGACTAAGTGGATGATTTGAAAGAGATTCTTATTCAAATAAGAAAATGTTTCACAAGCAATTTCTTGTGCGCTCAATCCATAAGACTATCTGGGGACCCAGGGAATTTGTCAGTTTTGAAAAAAGTTAATTTTTTAAGGTTTTAGGAAGGTGGGGATCTGTCTACAATGTAACTATAATGATAAAGTGGGCACATACTTGCCACCATTTTTACGGGGGTACAGCTTGCAGGAGTTATCTCATTCTAAGATTTTAAAATTTTAATTAGTAAGAGCAGCAGCAAAAATGACAAAAACCTTCTTTCATTTTGCAAGGATCACTTAAATTTGTATTCATTTTCGTACAGGTCATAAATTATTTTTGCTTTTGTTTTTTTACAATATCATCAGTGAAAGATGAAAACAAACACTCAGTAGCAACAATGAGGACTTCTATTTGTGATCATCAGTCAGCTAATAATGTTGTCATTAATTAAAATTGCTTACATTCATCAGCATGCAAGTGAAAATAAATTATGGTTTCATATAGGTTGCCCAGTGGCCACCTATAGGTTGTTGCAATGAATGTTATTTTAAACATTTTCATTGCAACCCAACAACAGAGCATAAAAATGCAATGATACATGGATGAAGTGTAACAAAAATCAGGAGAAAAAAAAAAGTACATCATAGAATAGAAACCAAGACCGGACAAGTCTTAGTACAGGTTGAGTACCCCTATCTGAAATGCCTGGGACAAGATGTGTTTCAGATTTGCATCTACATAATGAGATATCACACTTACACCAGTCTCTCCAATAGCTTGACTTCCTGTGCTATAGATAAACATAATCACTGTTACTCAGAGGTATCTGCAGCCTTTTTTGACATTTTCAACAATATCTTTGTACAGATGAGAGAATAAGCCAAATAATACAGAGATTAATTCATGCAGGTCTGGTGGTGAGAATAATTTGTTTTGATTGGGACTTGTTTTGTCTTTCACTGTTTCAGTGATGTAAATATAGTTTTACGTTTCTAAAAAAAGTTAAACAAAGAGGGTTGTAGAATATTCACCGACAACAAATTACCAACATTTATCGAGAGATATAATTTACAGAGATCTCTAAAATTACAAAAAAGTTAAGAATTAAAACGAATTTACTCTAACGAAAATATATTAAAAGATTTGGCAGAGGGCCCATGCCGTTTTTTTAGGTATTTAGGTACTTCCCAAACTTTTGGAAAAAAAGTTAAAATCTGGTATAAGAATTATTTTAATTGTAAGAAATATTTATCCCATTCGTAAAAAAAAAACAAAAAAAAAAAACAATAAAAACGAATGGATAATTTTTCAATCTAAAAATTATGTTCTTCATGTTTAGAACCAGAGATTTTTATCTTTGAAAAAGTTGTTTTCAGAGTAAACAATGGGACGTAATAATTAGCATATAGAAAAAATAAAATAAAATTCAATAAAACTACAGATTTTTGTTTGGGAAATATTTTATGGATAAATGTTTTTAAAAAAACAGCAAATATCTATTTGTGTACTATAAATAAAATTGTTTGTGAATAATAATAATAATAATAAGTGGTAGTAGTATCTGTATCTTATATCTGTAACTAAAACTCTTAATTTTTCCAGTTTAAATAAACTTGTTTGTTTGTGGATTTTTAAATGAAAACTTTATAACTTACACCTGAAACTTAAATTTCATGTATCTTAACCTTTTTTGTGTAAGTAAAGATGTTTATTTTGTGATATTTTTTTAAAAACCTTTATCATCTATATAACTTACACCTGAATCTTATTGAGTATGCTGCAGTTTAAACAGCTGTTTTTTCACGTCATAGTTTAGAGTCTCAAATAAAAAGGTATACAAGGTAAGTTATATATAAAAGCACACATCATAATAAATAATTTATCTGCATCTTAATTAAAAAAATAAATAAAAATGAAGGTAAATAATAGTAAAAAATTAAATGATTTACAATACTTAAAAAAAGTAAGTATAAATATCTAAAATTAAAAACATTTAAATATAGAAATGATGCTGAACTATGACGTGAAAAATCAACTGACGAAAACCTGTTTAAAGTTTGTGAAATTTATTTTTGTTTTATAATTTTATTTCATTTTGACCTTCTCTGTAATTTGTATATGTCAATAAATAGTACATCTCGTTAAATTGTTATCGTTGAATCATTGTCAATGAATCTGCTGGCTCCCTAACAAAGATAACCAAGCTTTTACTGTAGTCAGAATGAGTTAAATGCCTTGGAAATCGGCCTCGACTCATCTTTGAATCATACTACAGTGAGGTCAGGTGTGGAATTTTCCACTTGTGTTGTCAGGTTGGCTTTTAAAAAGTTTCCTATTTTGGGAGTTATGGGGTACTCAACCTGTATTCTGTTTATGTTGACCCATGACCATGTTTCAAATGTTGTGTAAAAAGACATCTTTATGGATACTGTTTTTTGGTTAGACAAGCTAGAAGTATGAACTTATTTGGATTTAACTAGGAAATTCATAAAATTACACAATAGCTAGTGTACCAAGCTTTGTTTTTTTAATTAAAAATTCTCGTAATTAAGGCACAATGTAGGGAAGGTAGTCCCGATTGTAAAGTTTCACACACTCACTGTTAAAATTCATGCAAGAAAAACAGAAATAAATACATAAATAATATTGCTATTGCTTTGTATAAATTAAATTGTTTTTATTTGTGTGACATTTTTAACAGTGTGCAAAACTCTACAATCAGGGCTACCTTCTCTATGTTGTACCCAAATTAATTGGTGATTGATACATACACAGTTGATCTATATGTAAAATCTGTTTCGATCATCAAAAATTTTACGATTGGGATAACCCAAAAACGGCGAATTTTTCCACTAAGTAATTTTGTTTGTTTGCAATCAATAAGACCTTTGTTTCTTCCAGAAATTTATCAGTTTTGAGAAACTCCCAGGTATACCAGCACACACCTTTGGGAAGGCCCATGTAGCCCCCCCCCCCATGATGAAAGCATGAAAAATTACTTGAATGGACTGATTTTTTTACAAAAACAAAAGTTTACTTCCACACAATGGATGGAAAGTAACAGTCCAGTTTAGCATTAAAGCTCTGACGAAGGTGATGGCCTGTTTGGGGGCATGTTGATTCTTGCCGTTTTGAATCTCTGTACTGATTGTGTCCGCCAAAGACCATAGGACTTGTTCTTGACATCAGTGGTACCACACTTCCCCTAATGCCCTCATGCAGCAACTGAGGATATGCTCTAGGGTGGCCCTCTTCTGGCACAGTTGGCATGCAGGAGTGTCTGCCATGCCCCTGATATGCCGATTGGCAGGGCTTGGGAGGACGTCATAAACTGATTGGATAAGGAACTTGACACGCAGTGATTCGGCTCTCCAGAGCTCTGTCCAGGTGATCTTTCAAGGTTCCGCACATTCTCACCTGGTCTGCCTTGTTGACACATGCTGACCATCTTTCCACAGCGCTCTCTCTCCAAGTCTGCACCACCTGACTTTGTCATAGCGCAGTTGGGAACTGCACAGGGCCCACCACAATTTTGTGTCGCAGCCGTGCCTCCGCTGTCTTACTCCTTTCTGGTTCTCAGGAGGATTCCTGCTGAAGTAACTTTGACAGAAGAATCGTGGTACATCAACTTCCTGGCTCAGGTGACTTTGAATTCCTCTGATACACTGCTGATGGAGAGCTGCAGCTTGGTTGAATGCCTGTACAAGGCAATGCTGCTTAAGGACATGGGGAGCCCCAACCACTTCCTGAGATAATGGGTGCAGGTTCTTTCTAGTGCCTCCCCTGTTGTCATCAGTACATTGTAGACTAGAAGGGGCCAGAGTAATCTCGGCAAGACTGTTGGTACATCCAGGCTTTAATTTCCCCTGGAAGCCCAGATTTATCAATTGCCATGAGACAGGTTATCAAGTCGCTCCTGGTTTGTTGAATATCTTGCTCAGTTTCTGATAATATTGACATCCAGATCTCTCCCAGGTCGAATCAGAACTGGTCGGTCCCCTCATTAGGGTACAGAGATCTGGACTAAATTATGATTAAAACTCATCCTTGCCCATGAGATGAGCCATCTGCACCTAGGGACATGTGTAGCCATCACCATAAAGTCATCTGTAAATGACCTTATAGGGGGCTGCCTAGTACCAGATTTAGACGTGGGGCATCTGCACTCCACCTCCACTGATTTGACAATCATGTTCATGGCCAATGAGACACTGAGATCATACAGCTGGTGATTATGCCTTTCTCCAGCCGATGCCAGACAGATGTTAGTGGACCTGAAGAGACTCTTAACTTGAAGTTATTTTAATAATCCAGGATGAGGTTCCTGATGCTTTCTGGAAATATGATGTCTTGTTAGTGCTGTTTCGAGAAGCTTGTGTGGTATTGAACCATAAGCATTGGTTAAGTATAGCCAGACTGCTGCAAGGTCTCTTCTGCTTCCCCTTGCCTCCCAGATCAGCTGAGTCACCACCCCTGTGTGCTCTAGGCATCGGGTACTCCTGGGATTCCCCCTTCTGAACTGAGGTGTTTATGTATACATTCTTCAAGAGGAAATTCGTTAATCTTTGGGCCACAATCTTGAAGCTCTTCCCTTCGACAGGGAGCAGGTCTTGAAAGCACAAAAAATTACTGAATATTCAACTAAAGTAAATCTATCGACTATCATTACCTTTCCTGTTTCCGAATATAGTGAAATCGACTGAGTTGTCCACTGCTGCTGATGGCGAATTTAAAGTCAAAGAAAGAGACAAGAAGTTTCCCCAGAACAGCATTTTTAGTCTGATATCGGGCAATTTCATGTGGTTCAAGAGACTAATGTTTTGTTTTATTCAAGCAAAAGCATGATAAATACAAATGAACAAAGGATAAGTTAGGGTTAGTGTTCAGTCATTTTCATTCCAGAAAGTGGAAAATGTTGAAATTGTAGTCTGCTTCTTTGACTTTAAATTCGCCATCAGCAGCAGCTAAAGCGGCGGCCATTTGGAAACAGGAAACGTCAGGATTTCCTCTTAAACTATGT
Organism: Architeuthis dux; assembly: GCA_006491835.1. Taxonomy (NCBI): domain Eukaryota; kingdom Metazoa; phylum Mollusca; class Cephalopoda; order Oegopsida; family Architeuthidae; genus Architeuthis; species Architeuthis dux. The sequence goes on along the minus strand of VCCN01005986.1, from coordinate 989,404 downwards.
GTGTACAGACTACACTCTGATCCTAGTGCACAAATACTCTGCTGATCATAGGCAGAAGCGCCGATCCATAAGTAAATAATCCAGTCATTTTTGACAATTATGCTAGTTTAAAATAAATCATCAGACACCTAAAAAAAAAAACAGATCAGAATAACTGGTATAAAATATCATTAACATTGGTTTAAAGCCGCAAACTGAATCTACCTTAGCCTCTGTTTCGTTTGTTCCCCGTTTAAAAGGGGTTAACAAAATACCCGAGCCCTTGTTTATGTTTATTCTCGATTAAAGCAATCTTTCAGACTTTAGTTGACTTGTACTACTACTGCAAGTGTAGCTGCGTACTAATCTAACCACGTGTCAATTTAATGACAAATCTTTCAGCAAAGTTTCATAAGCCGTGCAATTCTTTCTAAAACGTACTTAAATTATAAAAATCTGACAAATACGCCCCACCCTAAATTTACACCAAACAAAATAGACACTAAAAAAGGTGAAATTTAAACAATGCACTTTTTAATTAAAGAAATGCAGTAAATTTGGGATGTTTTTTTTCTAAAAATAAAACTAGGACACATGTAATAAGTGTCAATGTCATCATTCTTTTTACGAAACTACGAAAGGATTTTATATTTTGGCCTGGTGGACCGTGGAAATGTTACAATAAAATGAACAAAAACAATTTAAAAAGGAAGGTAAAAGAAAGATAATTCGAAGTTTGTATAACTCTAGAAAAAAATAAATGAGAAAAAACGAAGATAAATAGTACTTCCTTATATTTAAAGTCAAAAGAAACCGATTTTTAGAATTTAAAAAAAAAAAAAAAAAAAAAAAAAAAAAAAAAAAAAAAAAAAAAAAGTGGGGGGTCGGAGTTTTTTCTTGTTGTTGGTAAGTCATAGAATCGATGTGATTTAATGTAAAAATGTTTAAAATGAATACTTTTCCGTACGGCAGAAAGAGACTGTCTGAAATCAATTAAGCTGTTGTTGAGTTTTGGTTTATTTTTTATTATTTTAAGTAAATAAATTAAATAAATGTCCCAAAACAAGAGGAAGAAATTGTTTTGAAAAACTAGGCCAGAAGAGGTTAACGTAGCATTTGCAACGTAATGTAGAGTTACAACAATAAGGAAGAAATGAGAGTTGCATAAAACACGGAACAAATAATAAACGAAAGAAACTTAAAGAAGGTGAAGCTTAGTTTTCCTGCTATTCGCGAAATTTGCCAAGAAAAAGAAACAACAAGAAAAAAAGCTAAGATGGCGGTTTTGTAACAATGATTTTCCATGTCAAACAAAGGAAAATATGAGCGAGAAAATGTCGCCATCATTTGAGGGGAAAGAAACTGAGCGACATTAATATTTCTTTTAATCTGATTTGTCTCTTTTGGGCTGGGAAAACAAAAAACAGAAGAAAAATAGGCAACCTTCGTTTGGATGAACGCAAACATTTTAACCCGAAATCGACTACGGATGCACAAAAAGGGGAAAACAAAGTAACGTAACTCAAACTGTACAAGTCACTAACAATTGTACTATTAAATAACCATTGTATATTGTAAACTTCCACACACACACACACACACACACTCACTCACTCGATGTTAAAAACGGCGCAGAACTTTGGTGCGCCGTTTTTAACATCGAGTGAACGAGTGTGTGGAAAAATACACGGAAGTAAAACAGAAGTTAATAAATAAACTGCTATTGCTTTTGGGCAGCGATTTGTGAATATCACCCGGTCCGGTGTAACAGAAGAGTTTTTTGCTTTTTTGTGCATCCGTAGTCGATTTCGACAAACGGTTAACGTTTTCGCGTTCACAAAACGAAGGATTGGCAACAAAAAGGTATTCAGTGTGAACGTAAACGACGATGTTTGATGGGGGAAATAAATGCGAGGATTTGTTTGAACTACGACGACAACACACGTGAGGAGTGTCTATTGGTCAAAAGCATAATAATAACAACAAACCTGGTGCGATTGTGGCTAGCTGCTTGACGAATTGGTTGGTCAATGCGAGAACCAGTGAGATTGCAGCAGCCGAGGGAGGCGGCTGCCACTCGAATGGGAGAAAGAAGAGAGAAAAAGAAGGAAGAATATGATGGATAATTCCGCAAATGCCGACTTTTCCTTTTTATTTTTCTTCTCTTTTTTTTGTTCCGTAAAGAAGACAAGATGGAGGCGGGCAGAGCTAGACAGCCTCGTTTTCACAAACGATAAATTAATTTATTTTTATGCACTAGTTAAGCCTAGCAAGTTAGTGGCGTCTATACTCCGATGTTGTCTTTTGACGCCATCCACCCAAGTTTTACAATTAATCCTTGGTTTGAAGAAAAAAACATAATTGGGTTGGCTATAAAATGGCTATTTCCGGTTAACTTTGGCTTTATTTTTTTCCTGGTAGCTATGGTTTACTTCGGAGGTACGGCATACATGAATTATCTAATTGTAAAATTTAAAAGATTTTTATTCTTTTAATAGTTTTAATTTTTTTAGGGTTAGGGTTGATGATATTAAAGAAAGTAACCAGAAGATTTTAAAATTTGAATGATTTTTGTGTTTTTAAGGTAGGTGAATGTTAAATCCGGAAATGGCCATTTTTATAACCAAAGTTAACCAGAAATAGCCATTTTATAGCCAACCGAAATTTGGACTCTTCAAATCAAGGATTACCGTTTTACAACTGACAAAGTTTCGAATTTTTTTGTTCCTGCGATTAGTTTTTAATTGGGTAGATTTAAGGAGAACGGTCATTTTGAATCGTTAAAAGTGGCTAGATTTCATTTCAGGTAACTGTATAGCTAAAATTGTTACACACGCTCCAAAGACTCATACAAAGGCTAAAAAAAGTATAATTATATACTTATACAATGTATTGATCAGATATTAACACAATGATGAAAATAAAAGCCATTAATTTGTTTTTGAAGTTTACGGTTAGGGTTAGGTCGAGAACAACGGAGCGATTCTTTTTTCCTGAAAAATCTAGCCACTTTTTGGAAAATCCACTTTTAGCCTTCGAAACTGTGAGTATCCAAAGATTGTCGTTAATCATTATAGCCTTTGTATTTCATTCAATTGCATTTTTATATTTAAGTGTTTATGATTTTAGGTGTTTGTAGAGCCAAAGTTAGCCATTTTATAATCAAACGAAATTATGGGGTCGTCAAACCAAAAAGACCCAATTCACCCAAAATATCAGGTTTTTACCAAAATAATCTTAAAATATTTGAGCCTCATTTTATAAAATCTAAATTTACACTCAACACCTAAAATCATAATCTAACATCTAAATGCAACTTTAAGTGTAAGGTCGCTTACACAACCAAAATAATCTAAAAAACGTATTGTTGCCAATTTGGCGCGTTTCGCGCTAGATTTAGCGTGTTTCTAGTTTTGGGAGTGCAAAAAGCGCTAAATTAGCGTGTTTTGGGCCATTTTTGACCATTTCTAGCGTGTTTTTGGTGGTTTTTGGCAATTTAAAAAAATTTAGCGCTTCTTGGCAGTTAAACTAGCGCGAAAATATTTTTTGAGTTGGCAACATTGGTAAAATATCTACGTTTCAAATTTGAAACACTGCAGACACCTCTGCCGTAATAAGCGTAATTTTCAATATATTTTAAGTTTTTTCTAAATCGAGTCAATTAATCATTAAATTAACTAATTTTCTATCCGTCTACTTTATTTTTGAAAGATTTCTTATTAAACATTTTTGACAAAACAGTTTAATATTTCTGTTGAGTTGTGAGGAGAGAGACAGACACATCCTTCAAAGATGTAATTTGTTGTTGTTATTGACAAAATGTGAAATTAAACATCTAAAAACCTGCTTTACGAATAAGCTTAATTAATCTATGCTTATATAACTTATAGGAATGATAAAAGAATTCTTTCGGCAGAAAATCGACACCTGATGAAAAAAAAACTAAAAGTTTTATTTGCTAACTTATCAAATAACTAACTACGGTGTACAGTGTATGCATGTTGCCGATAATAAAAGTAAACAAAAATTGTCTTCGAAACAGTGTCTTTTAACCTCTAAATGGTACAAAATGTATTCGACGAAACGGAAGTCGGCGAAAAACCAAGTCGGCAAAACATCACTTCTTTAAAACGTTGTCTATAAAGCGGGGGCCAGCAGGGGCTACCCATGATTCTACATTTAGGATACCAAAATGTTCCTTAGGATGTCCTCTTTCAGAAAAAAGATGTTCCCAAGAAGAAAGTTGGGAAGAACTACCTCATTTGCATAAAACATAATTACCGCCAGCACACACCAAAAAACAACCAAGAATTTCATATCTCGTCTCCCAGTTGAGATATCTGAGTACTTTAAAAGCCTAAATTTGTATCTAGTGGGCTTAAAAAGTTACAGCACAAAACGTGAAGCTAAGTACTCAGCATTTTACGAAGAAAACTTCAAGTACACAGTCCAAAGTCTATGGATTGTATAATTAATTAACCAACCCACGAGTCGCTGACCATAACTTAGCCGACCAACACACGCGTCGCTAAACTAGGTATGTAGCATTTCTCAAGGAAATTTCAATTACGCAGCAAAAATTCTATGGATTGTGGAATTAGTTCTTGATGCAGCTTCCGGACCCTGTATCAATTTGTATCTTTTTAGTTTAAAAAGTCACAGTGAACGTGAAGCTAGGTGTTGCTAAGTGAGCTAAGTCTATGGATTGTGGCATTAATTGTGGTATATACATAT
>VCCN01005986.1:830223-848968 GCA_006491835.1 Architeuthis dux | reverse complement strand
GAAATATAACATTTGGTCCATACCGGAGAAAGCGCTCTCCCATGTGGCTGGAGAGAAAGACGACAGAATTCATAAATTTCAAGGAAAATATGGTTTCGTTCCCGGTTCGCGGAACAAACAAGGTGTTGAAATTTTAACGAGTTGTTACTTTACCGAAGGACTGACGGTGATGGTAGCAGTTCAAATCATGGCCTTGGTTTCCTCCTCCTACTCCCTCACTAGCTCCTAGCTTGTTGACACCTTGCCGATTTAAAATCACCGCGCACTAAAAAGCACTCGGTGGAGCTGATTGGTCGAACGCATTTTCTTTGTCCATTGGGTCGGCCGTTGGACCTACTTTCTAGACCTGAGAACCTGATATGGCGTTTTGGGCACGTCCCACTACTATTCCCCAAAACGCAACCAAAACGTAATTCTTCTCTACCCCCTTCCCTCTCAGCAAACGAACACACGACTCGAGTGTATTTCGTTACACAATTAAAATTCTGACGAAATGACATCGATATCAGTTGGGTGCGGTGTCCATTGCACAGAACACATTTATCGGCCAGAGGGTGTTTGTCTCTCACAACCGATATAACATGGTATGCTGAACTACAAGAGTGGCAATTAATTGTTCATTAAGAACATTAATTCCGAGATACATGCTTTGTTTTATTCAGTTGTGTAGCGGAAGCCACATCGGGTTGAACTCCGCACATTCAGTCGACAACAGGGACAAGGTATGGAAATCCAAACCTGACAAGACAAGGATAATAAAAAAAACGCCCGAATCCTACGTTATAAACGTTGCCTCAGCTTCTGTTTACCCACATTACATCCGGATATTACACCCGAAGAAGGCCGAATAATGGAACGACTGAAACGTCGTGTTAACAACACAGACAACAAGAAGGAGTTCAATCGTCCGAAGAACTATTTGAATGTTAATGACCCTTCTCAAGACTATAGAAAATAACAATGACTTTGTTGTTATTATTTTCAATTTCCGCGGCTCGTTGGTCATAACATTAATCAATGTTAAATCTTCTAAGTACAGGAATACTTTGAATAATGCGGTTTTGGTTAATGAGTGTTTTGAAGTAGTACGATTATGGTATTGCTGTACAAATTAACGTAGCTAAGTATAAGCTGAAAAGAAAACACATTAAATTATAATAAGACGTTGAACAGTACGGACAATTTGGGAAAGAATTAACCGCACTATTCAAGGTATACCTGTATATTAGATGCACCGACTGCTCTAGTAAAATAATCAGTCGTAAGCTAAAACATCTTTATGAATGTAAAAGAACTTCCCTTTCTAAAACGAACGAATAAATATCGTGAGTACACTCGTGTCAATCGAAGTTGAGAGAGAGGTAGTGGGTTAGCACTGCCTCTATAACGGCTTGTTGTAAAACAAACGCAGGACGCTATTTACGCCTTTTTTTTTATATAAAAGCGAAAACCTGGTGGGAAGTGAACTTTCGAAAAGCAAGAATACCTGTATTTCTTTATTTTGTTTAAAATATTTATTCCATAGAAACTCTTTTTTAAAAAGTTTAGCAAATACAGAAATAATTTTTTTCTTTCTTTACCCTTGGGTCACGTAAGCAAGGTCTTTCGGTCACTTTCTCATATTCAACGGGTTAGTAAAAAGGGAGTTATTTATACCATAAAATTAAGACCAATAAAAACATGTTAAATAGCTTATTGATGTTCAAATTGTAAAAGTTGGAAACATTAAAACATGACATGTTTACAATAAAGACTAAAAATGCAATAAAATGAATTAAAATGACTTAAGCGATTAAAGTTGTTAAAATGGCTAAAATAAGTAAATAAATAAAAATAATAAATAAATGAATAAAATAAAAACATTTTAACATGGAATCTGATTACAAAAACTTACTTTACATTGACATGCACACGTTCGCACGCATACGCGCTACACAATCAAATATATACGAGAGGCTAACCAAAAGTTCGGGGAATTTGACCATTAAAAATTCTCACCTTAACCATTAGTCTCCATCGTCTCCTTCGAAGTAATCTCTTTTGGCATGTGTACAGCGATTTCACAAAAGGGACTGCTCACAAAAGGTAGCAGCAAATGTCCGTACTACACTCTGTTCGTGCGCGCTGTTAAAATCCCCCAAACCGTTGGCTAGCGCCTCTTACATACATTTATATGAATACTAGTTATTCCCATTGAAAAGATACATGGATATACAGGTTTCCCCCGCTATCCGAAAGTAGAGGGTTCCTATAAAAGCCTTTCCTAAGACGAAATGGCGTAAAGCGAAGGAGAAATTACGATTAATTTATATGGGAAAATGTTATAAGCAATTTTACAATGGCTGGTAGGGGATATTTTTTTTTTACCAAACTTGTTACCTTAAAGTGGAAGAGTCCATGATTACGGACAGAGAACAAAGAAAATCACACTGTTCATTATATACGTAGATTTACATACATTCGAGCAAACGACCACATCAAATGGTGACCATTTATAGGCCCACGCAAACAACAATAATACATAATTGGAGTGGTTCATTACTGCACAGTGGTATAGAAGGAAAAGGCTGATTGTCAACAGTGCCAGATGACATTTACCCATTGGTGATCAGTGCATATCAACTTGTTATGACGATAGAAAATCATCAATAGAGTCTGGAGAATCTGACAATATGTATTACCACACACAGAAACGTTTATGACCATATTTTCGATTTCCAACACACCAACATCCTAAAACACGAACATCATAAACACAGGAGAAAATGCGTCGAATCAGCAGTAATTGCCCAAAGCAACACTATCTCTCAGAGACCTGGTTGTTTCAACCTCAGCCCACATATAGCAAAACTCATCCCCAAACATTATAATATACACACAAAAATATTAAGCCACTCCTTTAAACCCTACCGGGACCCACACCGCTAAATATTTACCCTATATACCCATACACATACTCACATACACTTGCACACCCATACAAACACCCATTATACAAATTATAATCCCAACAGTAACCTAATAATCCAATATTCACCACTTTCATCACCCATGTAATACTCAACAGCAGCCGTAACATATCCAAAACTCAGAGTACTGATATACTATCCTACACTCAACAGAAATTCTAATAAACCCACACTAATATTAACAGAAACAAACTTATTATCTACATATGTCAATACTAATTCAATAGCTATAGTAATAATAACAAATTTCCACATCAAATTAAGATTAAGTTATATACACATATTCCAATATCAACGGGACTCGTAAATAAATGTCCACCGTCACTATAATTAAAACACTTTTAATATCAACAAATTATTTAGCTCTCAGTATGATAAAGTATTTCCTCACTTTCAGACCACATTTACTTTGAAAAATAGCATAAATACAAATTTCATTCTAACTATAACCTATTCGGTGTACAACTGAACCAAATATTTCGTATATCCACTAAACCAAATATAATATTAACAACATTTAAAACACATTTTAATACCAACTAAATTAAAAAATAAATATCAAAAATAAATATCAACATTCACATTAATCAAAACACACTTAATTCTAACAGAAACCAGCCAGCAGCCAGTATGATAATATCCCATCCCTAAATTTCTCGGCCAACACTCCCTTTGAAATCCAATCCACTTAATCTCTTATTGAACCACCTAACTTTTTTCTTCTTTCTCCTTTCCTACTTATTAAACTACCTAACTTTTCTCCCCTCTCCCGTCTTACTCTCTTATTGAACCACCTAACTCTCTTTTCTTCTACTCTCCCTTTCTACCATGTCTTTCACACTTATAGTATCAGTAGAGGCCATCAGACGAGCGTGTTGCTGTACACTTAATAATAACCGTTAGCGATTTGTTGGTTTTGAATTCTACTCTTTTCATCGTTTCTCGGACAATTCCCCCTTAAATGCAGTTCTATGTAGCATATGATTTTATTGCACGTTTAAGACAGTGGTTTAGTAAATTATATACACCTCATTTCTAGATGCGCTACACTTCTCTAGCAGCGATAGTTGTCACTTACTGACTGACAAGTTTACATATCAACATATCGAACGTAACTTTTTAATGACGTAATAAAATAATATTTCAATCTTTATTATTATTGGATGAAGTATTGTAACATACCACTTTTTATTAAATTTGACTAGTTTTTACCTTCATCCTAATTTTAGTTGTTTTTATACAACTTATTAATTCGGGTCACCGTTTCTATAGCAACGAATAACAGCGCAGTCGAAAATAAAGAGTAAGCCTTCGGTGAGAATCTAACTCACGCTCTCATTGCCAGAGGGAGACTAGTTTACGCCTAGCTGCTTTTACCAATCGGCCACAGACATGGATTAGCAGAAGCTGATTTACACTTATAAACTCACTCCCTACAACCGACTCTCTGCACTATATTTATGTTGTTTTACATATGAGACTTAGTAGTCTTTTTTTTATAAATCAATCTTTATTGGATGAAGTATTGTAACATACCAATTTTTGAGATTTTGACTAGTTTTTACCTATTTGTTTGTTCTTTTAAAAAAAAATCGACGTACAGTTGCATTCGTTTTTTAAGAAGAAGCTAAGACATTTTATCATATCTCATATCGCGGTGTTTTTTTAAAACATATCTCATATCGCGGTGTTTATTTTTTCAAACATTTAGCTGAACTCGTGTTTAAATCGCGCATCTATGGTCTGACTTTCAGGTTTGTTAAATATATATCTTTATGCATGTGTCTGTGGAATTGAGGTTGAAAGTAATTTCTCCCCTTTTTAGTTGTGAATTAAAAAAGAAACAAATCCTCACCATCCTTGATTCTGTGTTGAAAACGACCGCTATATCCGTATAATTGGTCAGTTACAATAAGCTCTTATACCAATCAATATGTTAATATTACGAGTGGTTATCGCTGAAAGAGAGAAATATGGAGAAATATCAGGACCTTGACCGAGTACTGAACAAACTCTGAAACAGGTCTAGTTAGTCACTCACTAGAAATCATCACGTGACCAACGTCTTTTGGCAGCATGGGGGTGATCAATTAAAATTGGAAAAAGGGGTGATCAATAAATAAGTTACTTCCCTCGACTTTTGTTGGGTCGTGATCACTAAAACAGTTCGAATTTTCAAAAAACAAGCGTGAACGCTGCCGGAACTAAGAGACCAATTTAGCATGAACATACATTGTAAATTGAACCCCCCCACACACACTAAAAACAATTTGGGGGGAATTTCTGAACATAATTATGAGTAAATGTTAAAATTTTCAGCCCTGTAGCTCCATTGGTGTGGACTATACACGTACATAGCTAGCCAGCTAGACAAAATTGAAAACTGAAGAAACCTATGTTGACAGTTTTGGTGACAGTTTTTGTTGACGTTTCTAACAAATCCTCACCATCCTCGATTCTCTGATTAAAACGACCGCTATGACCGTATAATTGGTCAGTTACAATAAGCTCTTATACAAAATCAATATGTTGATATTATGAGTGGTTATCGCCGAAAGAGACACATATGGAGAAATATCAGGATCTTGACAGAGAACCGAACAAATTCTGAAATATAAAAGCGAGTGTCGTGCCCGTAATGGCGCACCTGTGGACGTTCTGAAAAACACTCTCGCAGGAAAATTGAAAGAATTAGAGACACAATGACGAATTGAAACGCTTCAGACTACAGCACTCTTGAAGTTTGCCAGAATATTGAAGAGGGTGCTAGAGATTTGAAATACTTGCTGTAACTCGATCCCTAGTGATAACCACCAGATATTCCTGGTGTGAAGTGGATAATAATGACTATGGTTATCCGAATTATTGTTGTAAACTAATTTTATTTTGTCATAATAATATTTATTTTTTAAAATAAAACTATTCGACTGAATCTACTATCTGAAGACTGTAGCGTAAAATTAATTGTTATGAATGTTTTAGAAATTTTATATAAAACCTATGTATGATGTATGTATCACGCATACAGGCCGCACCAATGGAGCTAGAGGGCTGGAAATTTAAACTTAAAACTTTTTTTGTTTTTTCAATCCCCTAAATACTTTTTTAGAAATGTTTCAGCTGTTTTTTTTTTAAATTTCAGACTTTTCTAGTGATCACTGCCCAACAAAAGGCGAAAAAAAAACAAACTATGTACTGAGAGCACCTAGCAAAAGATTGATTTTAAAATTGAACTCCTCTGCCAGATTTGTTAATAACATTTTGCCGTTGAATGTCTACAAATGTATTAGAATTAGACCTATTTTATGTGTCACAAGTTGAATCAAATTCATATTTTAAATATGTTAGTCGAGAAGCTGAACTGACAATATGTCTTTTTTAAATAATTAATTCAGCCCACCTTGAAGTGAATTAATTTAAACGCCGCCATTAAGGCTGAACATTAGCCAAAGATTAATACGTGAAATAATATGAAAAAGCAGGAAAATTGATCGCTCGATCTATCAACATTTCATCACTCATTCAATGATAACAACCAACGTTTTGAATAGATAGATAGTATATATACGTGCATATGCGTGTGTGTGTATGCGAGAGAGAGAGAGAGAGAGAGAGAGAGAAGGAGAGAGAGAGAGAGAGAGTAACGGAAAGACAAACAGAAAACAATGGGCTTGTTTGACAACCATAGTTTCCGTGCACTTAGCAACGTGAACGAGAAACTGATATCAAGTTGCATTACTGATCCCGTCTTATGTGAAGTGATGCTGATCTTGCTTCACAATACCTAATTATCTTAAATATGGTCGCGCACGACTTGACTTCAATAACTGAGCGAGGAATGTTATTACTGGTTTTATGGTCATAAACATGTAACACACAATGGTGTAATACTTTTGAACTGTATAACATAAATTACTGAATTTGTGCATAAATCTTATAATTTGATTTTCCATATCAATATTAACAGTTAACAGGTCTGGTTGGTCACTCAATAGAAACCGTCAAGCGACCAATGTCTATTGGCAGCATGTCGTGTTGGGGGTGATCAATTATAAAATAGGAAAAAGGGGTGATCAATGAATAAATTACTTCTCTCACCTTTTGTTGTAAAAAAGTCTGAATCTTTAAAAAAACAAGCGAAAACTTAGCCGGACACAAACTAAGGGATCAATTTAGCATAAACTTACATTGTAAATTGAACACCTCACTAAAAACCTATATTATGGGGGTATTTAAAAAAACAAAACAAAAACATAGACATAATAAAGAATAAATGTTTTAATTTTCAGCCCTCTAACTCCAAGTACGCATGATACCTACATATATAGCCAGCCAGCCAGCCAGCCAGCCAGCCAGCCAGAGCAACTTAAAAACTGAAGACTGTTGACAGTTTTGGAGACAGTTTTGGTTATTAGAATAAATATGTAAGACGTAAACTTAATTCGCTCGAAATATAAATCATAAATTATTTCATTTGAACAACATAAATCAATCTCTGAAATGAACTTTAAATCTTTACCTAAGGTTTAAGATAACACGTTGTCGAATAGTCATAGTCAAATATTTTGAAATAAGTCAGTTTTCGATATGGTAAAGAAATGAATTAATCAGAAATTTGACCTTTTGAAATCTTTGATATATTCTGTGATGGCGGTGCTTAAGAAAACAAGACAATGAAAAGTCTCTGCCCGTCAGGTTAGGCGATTGGGAAAATTGCAGGACTCAAAATTAACTTGTAAAGAAACAGTTTCAGCTTACAAATTCAACTGAAATGTTATACTATGATCATTGACCAACACTCTTAAATCATCATCATCATCATCATCATCATCATCATCATCATCATCATCATCATCATCATCATCATCATCATTTTAGCGTCCGTCGTTGGACATAGACCTTCCCCAAGATTCGCCAGACGTCTCTATCATGGACGTCTCGGAGCCATTATTTTCTGAACTTGTCTAGTTCGTCACGCCATTTTATTTACACAGTTTCGCATATGATCTCTGGGGATCCACGTTGTGAGTCGTGATGTCCAGCGGTTGTCTGACATTCTTGCAACATGAACGGCCCATTGCCATTTGAGTTTTCTAATGGTTTTTATATCTCTGACTCCTGTTTGTTTTCTAATATGATGTGCTGTCTTGTGATCTCTCCATGTGATGTTGAGCATGATTCTCTCCTGTGCACGTTGCATGGTTCTCTTGAGGGCCAATCTTTTGGTTAGGTTTCATGTTTCAGCTCCATAGGTGACTATCGGTTGTAGACCCTTCTTTTTAGGATTTCATGGAGATCCGTTGTCCTAGGTAGATGTTCCACTTTCTTTAGCTTTGCGTTTTCGATGTTGATCGTTGTGTCTTTGTCCTAAACATGTTTGTTGCACATGACATTTCTTTTACTGAAGTTCATGTGACGACCGACTTTCTTGCTCTCTTCATTCAGTTCGTCTAACATTATTTGGAGATCAGGAAGGTTCACAGCGAAAAGGACGATGTCGTCTGCAAATCTAAAGTTACTTAGGTATCCGCCGTCTATTCTGATTCCCGGAGGATCATTTCGAGGCAGTCTGTGAAGAGTTTGGATGAGCTGGTATCGTCTTGTCTTACCCCTTTTTTCGAGCTGAAAGGCTCAGAATCTTTGTTTAGCCTGATAAAGGAACTGCTGTGTCGGTAGATATGTTGCAAAACTCTAACATATATCGGGTCTACGCCTTGTTGTACGATAGCATCAATGACTTTAGGGATTTCCACTGAGTCAGAGGCCTTACCGAAGTCAACAGACGTTACAGCGAGTGACATTTTGTATTCTGACGCTTTCTGTTTTAGTTGATTTACCGAATGGAGATGGTCAATGGTCGTGTAGCTTCTTCTGAAGTCAGCCTCTTCCAGTGGTTGGTTTTCATCTACCGTTTTGGTGATTCGGTTGGTGACCACTTTGGTAAAAGGTTTGTAGATGCAGTTGAGTATGATTATTGGTCTGTAGTTGTTTAGATCTTTCGGGTTCCGTTTTCTATACAAGAATATTAATAATCTTGCAACAGTATAAATTGTTCTTGGAATATTATGGCAGCTATCGTTACCTATTTCCTATTTCAGATTATATATACAATGATATTTAACAGGAAACTAAAAGAATATTAACGTTCGTTATCTCATGCACACCGAGGACAGACATCGAATTTCATAGATGAGAAAACCTTTTTTCTTTAGCTATCACTGTTTTATTTATATATTCCACTGCATCAAATTGATATAAACAAGGGTAGTGCCCGTTCCAATGATGCGTGTTTGGAAGGGGTCGTACTTTATGGTGTGTGGAGCAGCCTGTCATAATTGTCATGGAAAATAATTTCCCGTCCGTCGTACGAAACTACGGTTTTGGAGTATTTCGGTTACTTCTCTTCAGTGTTACCAATTCAGATGTTTTATATCTAAATTTAGATAATTCTAAATAGCGGAAGTCAAGGGAGATAGCTTATAGAAACTATAAAGAAAGATCTATAATTGCTTCACCTGTAGTGATTCTGGAGTCAGACTTCATTTCCCGAAGTGAGTTTCACATTCACATTTCTGGTGATGCATTCAGTAAATTTAATCTGAACATCCAGCTCTCTACTATTAATGTATAAATGTAAAATCTGAGAACACTTGTAAAATCTCATAAAACAGATCTTCAAAATACGAACCAAACCTCCTACATCACTATAGGAACGAACATGGCGTAAGTGATTCAGTCAAGAACTTAGGAGACAGCACGACGGACATTATCAATCTATCTTAAACGTTTCTTAGAAGGTTATTGAGCCAGCGGCTGTTTGAGGCTTTAATGACTTATATATGTTTTTCAGATATTTTAAGACCTATTTATCTTATCGCAGATACAGATATCATGTAAGATAAATGATTTATAAATAGAGAGTTTGAATGTTTGCTGGTGGAACGCGATGATTGGAATCTGATATCATGGTCCACGAAGTCTTAGGTTCGATTCTCGTGTCTGGTTAATGATTCTTCTCAAACAAGAGAAGAATGATTTGTTTTAGCTCAAGACCAAGTGTAATAAATTATTTCTGTGAGCCCAAACTAGTAAAGTTTACAATATTCCTAGGCTGTAAGTAACAGAGATTAGGCCTGGCTTTAACTGAAATGTCACCCTGAAACTTATCCATCAGAGATTTGCGTTATATCATAAATACGAACTCGGAATGAAATATACTTAAATTAAAGATAAATATTAAAGTAGGACTGCAAGAAGGTGGGACAATGTCATTAACAAGACTAAAAGAACTCGTGAAGCGAATTCTTTGTGTTTTTTTACTCAATATTTGCATTTGTGGTAGAAAAGTTAGGGTTAAGTGTCACATCTTTTGTAGGTAAAATATGGATAAAAACAATTAGTTAAATCTTAGGATAGGGTCTTTAGTCAGATGTAAAACTTACAATCCTTCGTTAAATTTTAGGATAGGGTCTTTAGTCAGATATAAGATTTACAATTCATCGTTAAATCTTAGGATAGGGTCTATCCTAAAATTTAACGATGAATTGTAATTTTTATATCTGACTAATTTTTGGATAAGGTCTTTAGTCAGATATAAAAATTACAATTCATCGTTAAATCTTAGGATAGACCCTATCCTAAGATTTAACGATGAATTGTAATTTTTATATCTGACTAAAGATCCTATCCAAAACTTTAACGATGAATTGTAAATATTATAGCTGACTAAAGACCCTATCCTAAAATTTTAGTCAGATATAAAATTTTAAAGGCAGAAATATAGCAAATTAAATGGCAAAGTAGAAAGAAATTAAGAGATTTTTATAAACATATGGTTTACACGCAAAAATAAAATATAATGTATTGTTCTAAAAAGAAAAGAAAACTATATTGATTATTTAAAGAATAATTCTTTGTTCCAATATTTCCATCGGTGCCCGGTATTTATCTTTAGCTTATATTTTTGTCATACTTGGAAATCATTATCGCGAACATACTGAATGTATAGTAAGAAGTCTGTCTAAGAATCTGACACTAATGGAAAATATATTTGTTTTAGAAAAAGACCGGAAGATACTTGTCAAGCAATTCTGCTGAAACAGGTTTCTTTTGGTTAATGAGTTTCCTGGGCGTTCTCCATTCTACACGGACCAATTTTGAACTAGGGGTATGCCAATATGGAAATACAATTATTAGAAATGTTCGACCTCGTGACTGAGCAGCAAGCCGGGGGTCGAGAGGCCTAGAGCTCCGGATAAAGAGAACAAGAAATGCTGACCCTCATCAATCAGTGTGAATGAAACTCTGATTTGAAACTAGGGAAAGTGGTACTGTTTACTAGTGGTCAATGTTTGCAAATCTCAGATACTCAATCAATACAAAATACTATGTATATCCAAACAAAGTGAATATATGATATATCTTTAAACCCTTAAAACATTTCCCATCGGAAAGATTCAAGTAAACCAATCAGAATGTGGCTCTTTTTATCATCATCATCATCATCATCATCATCATCATCATCATGACGACCGCGGTTGTGCTGACCTCTGCCATGTCTTACCGGCAAACATTTCTATCTCATCCCCCCATCTTGTATCTGGTCTTTTCATACTGCGTTTACTGTCCCATGTCATTTCTTCTTGCTAAGTGTCCAGCCAATCAATTAACATGCTATTACCCTTCATAAGCATTATTTCAGTTCTTTTAATAATGTAACGCCAATTCCTTCTACCATGTTTGCGCGTTTGCCAGTAATTGCCGTATTCAAACCTTTCAACGAATATTCTAATCATTGATGTTATCCTAAAGCTTTTACACATTTAATTAGTGAATGCATCAAGTTTACCCCATAAGAATTTAAAACATACACAACTGAAGTTGAAACACCTCATGTATATCGATGATCTCAAGATCTTCGCCAAGAACAAAAAAGGAACTGGAGACCTTAATACAAACAGTCAGGGTCTATACTTAGGACATGGAGTTTGGCATATCTTCGCCAAGAACAAAAAAGGAACTGGAGACCCTAATACAAACAGTCAGGGTCTATACTTAAGACATGGAGTTTGGCATATCTTCGCCAAGAACAAAAAAGGAACTGGAGACCCTAATACAAACAGTCAGGGTCTATACTTAAGACATGGAGTTTGGCATAGAAAAATGCGCAATGCTAGTAATGCACAAGGGGGAAAATAAACAACAGAAGGAATTGAATTACCAAACTAGGAAACCAATAAAGCGCTCAACGAAATAAGAAAGCTATAAATACTCAGGCATCTTGGAAGCAGACACAATTAAACAAAATGAAACGAAGGAAAAAATGGGCAAAGAATATCCTAGAAGAACAAGAAAATTAATGGAAACCAAACTATGCAGCAGATACTTGATCAAAGGAATCTATACATGGCAGGTTCCATTGTGAGATACCCAGGACCCTTTTAAAACTGGACAAGAGAGGAACTCCGAAACCTAGACTACAGAACCAGGAAACTAATGACAATGCTTAAAGCTTTGCACCCAAGAGACGACATCGACAGACTGCATGTAAAAAGAAACGAGGGAAGAAGTGGACTTATTAGCATCGAGGAATGCGTTGACTCAATTAAGGGAAGATTATACTAGACTGAGTGAGTAAATATTAATTACAGCAGTCAGAGACAGCAATCCAACTAACAGGGAGACAAGAGAGGCAGTAAATACAAAAGCAAGAATCCAAAAGTGGGAGGAAAAAACCACTACACGGGCATTTCAGAAGGCACGCCAAAGAACTTACAGATCCAACAGCATGGACATGGCTACGCAAAGGAAACTTGACGAGAGAAACCAAATCGCTCTTACTAGAACCCCAGAACAACGCCATAAGAACTAACTATATAAAGGATAATATAAAACACAGGGGAACAGCAAGGGTAGATTATGTGGAGATAAAGATGAGACAATCGATCATATAGTAAACGAGTGTAGCAAACTAGCCCAGAGTGGGTACAACAGGAACAGGGAGGTGATCCTCTGGGAACAGTGCAAGCGACTATATTTTGAAAACACAAACCAATGCTACATGAGAATGAAATGCACACAATTCTCTGGGACTTGAGATTCAAACAGATCACCCAATCCTGGCCAGAAAACCAGATATTGTGGTGGTGAATAAAGAAAAAAGAACATGTCAAATTCTAGATGTCGCTGTCCTAGCGGACCACAGGGTGAAGCTGAAAATGGGTGAAAAGTTAGAAGAGGTTATGGAACATGAGGGTGAAGCCTCTTGCTGATGTAATAAAGCTTTATGTTTCGGGAAGGACACATGCCAATATGTAAAGGCATAATTAGGCTAAAAAGCAAGAAGTTATATGTTTTAGCATTGGTGCTTGAACGCAGGTAAAAGCCAGGGTTTCGAATGCTGATTTTCAATGCAAGTAGGCCCTTGCCCTTTGAAGAATGGTGCAACACAATCTTCCTATCCCCCGTTTGTTCTGTGCTGAATTAACTAAGCTTAAATATCTATGTACAAAAACGTAATCGAAAGAGTAGTCTTGTGAATAGTTTAGACTTGATTGTTTCTGATATCCCTATGTTTACAACTAGCCTTCAATGGGTCTAAGGATAATGTATATGTTACGCCGAATCGGCGAAATTGCCTAATTAGCGAATAAAACTACGTGAAACTACGTATGATGTTGAAAATGGCCTAAACAGCCGTAACATGTACATCAGAAGACATACACCAATACACAAGTTTTTAAAAAACTTTTGTAGTTTTAGAATTTTAATATTTATAACGTCTAGAACACTGAAATTGAAAGTAATTTTCAATATTTTTCATTTTCATAGTTTATTGTGAAACTACGTACTTATTTATTCTTTATAAAAAAAGTTAAAACTACATATTTACTTTTTCTTTTACAAAAAATAAATAAATACGTAGTTTTAATTTGATCAACAGTTTATTTAATAGAAAACAAGGATAAAGACAACTATTTTTTTACAATCAAAAGTTTATGCAATGAAAGTGAAGTCTAACTTTATTTTACAATGAATAAGTAAATACGTATTTTATTCGCTAATTAGGCAATTTCGTAACACATATACTGTGAAACGTTGTTCAGGTTACAGATGATCAATCATTTAAATCATTATCATTAAAGATATGCCAGATCCAACACATGTGCTAAACTGTCAACACATTCTAATGCAAGGAATCTGGTCTGTGATGAATTACGTTATACAATGAACTACTTGATTCTACCCAAAATTAAGCAAGTCGAAGTCAAAGAAGATAACAAAAATTGCATTACGGATATTGCGAGACTCAACAAATAAACAATTATCAGTTCCTGTAAGAAAATGAACGAATTTTTTCAAATCCTTGGCCCATAGCCCAATAAGAAAGTTGCATGTTGGATTAAGTCACACAATACGTTGTTAGTAGGTTTCTGATCAAGATACTTTCATCCTTCAGCAATTTTACACGTGTAAAAAATGTGAAACGCTTAAATTATACTTGTATCAACTTGAAGACGCGAGCGAAATATTTCATATCAAAACAAAACTCCCTTTTCTCTCTGGAGTCTTTTTTGCTGTTGTTTTTACTGGTTTACTAAAACATTCAGAATATTTGCTTTAGAAAATGTCCGATGAACGATTTGAAAACAAAATAAAAGCATTTATTGCCTGAATTTTGTTAGACAGGGTGTTCTAATCATTGTGTGTCTTATAGTTAGACTATTTTCCTAGTCTATGCTGTTATTTCTTTCACAACGTTTCGGTCGTGTACCCTCCGGCATTCTTCAGGTGTTCTTTGTTCTCTTTCTGTCTTTTTCCGTCTGATCTGTCTTCCTTAAGGGCAAGTCAACGTTAGAGAAAAGGGTGAAACAGTCATTTAAAAACAAACCCTGGAACACATGTTTATTTCCCTTAAGGAAGCGGACAGAAAGAAAACAAGCTACACCCGAAGAAGGCCGGAGAGTACACGACCGAAACTTTGTGAAAGAAATAACAGCAAAACACTAGGAAGATAGTCCAACTATAACACACACAAAAATAAAAACATGCTTGTCTGCTTCTCGCTACGATATGTACACGATACAGACGGCTGCGTTAAAAATAGCAGAAGGTAAAAATAAAACAAAGTCTGAATTTCAAGACATAACATGAGTAAGTAAAGAGAAAATCTCACCTGTGGTATTTGGAAGAGAGTCAAAATACTGGCCACAGCCAGGCTAAGTTTTGTCGTGTCAGCACCCACAACTCCTATTACGTCATAATACTCCGTGAAAAACTCCTCCCTCCGATTAAGACCTTCCTGATTGCTACCCGTTGCTATAGTGATATCCCTATCTTTGCGGGTGGCGGGAACAGAGGTAGTGTTGGCGGGAAAAATTGACGGTGTCTGAAAAGCAGCCGGAGTGATGCTGGAAGTGGAGATGGCGTCGACTGGTGTTGTGGAGACGCTGTCCTTCGACGTAGTCCCCGAATTTGAAACGGGGTTACAAACGGGGGATTCTTGCTTGGCATTGCCACTAGACACAGTGTTATCCTTCGTGCGTCTGATCCCACGTTGGCGCATTTTTCGTGGCATAAACTGGATGGATCGGGCCAAAGCCATCGTAGTGGACGTACAGTCGTCCAAAATCACGTACCCTAGCGTCACATTGTTGAGGATGTCTGTCCGCCTGTTGATGTTCTCGACAGCGAATTTAATAGCCTCTGCGAGTTTGACGCGCTGTGTATAGTTAGCCTTGCCACACGTCGTTATATCAATGGCATGGTGCAGTGAAATAATGCTTCCAATGTTCAAATCCCCTAATTTTAAATTGTGCCCGGTGCTGTCTCCGCACTTTTTTCGTCGCTGAGACGACCTCCCTTCTTCGTAGTCATTTCCAGGATCTAAATTTCCTTCTTTTGATACTCGGTGATGACTTTTCCCTCTAAGCCCAATCGATTGGTGTATATCCAACGCGTGTACGTGCCAAAGTCCGAGACAAGAAAGTACAGTGAATGTAATCATCATTTGTGTGATTCCGTAAATGCCGACACGATTGTAACTTATTACAGACAGGGCCATACCTACACGTTTCTCTGGTATAGTTGCTCGTCGCGATGTGATCGTTATTTAGTCCAAGAAGTGCCGTAGATGATGGCAAGGGATTGATCGCTGGTAAAAGATGGCGATCTCCACACAACTCCAACAAAATTCCTATTATAAAAAAAAAGAAAGTTTATCACCAATCAGTGGCTGCCATTACAGCTGTGTTCCAATGATGCTTTCTTCAAACTGCACCGAAAGTTTCTGAATCAATGTCTTGACACATTTGTCTGTGAGTTCCCACGCCTTTAACGGATGTCGTTTCACGTGAAAATCACATGTACCACCTTCAACGTCCGAAACCAGCCGCGAAATGAAAGTGAAATGAACCAGGATAACACAGACCCATTGATGCCTAAACTATCAATCAACCCGGTCTATAGTTTAATTTAGATTTTAATCAATACATGGACTATTTATATAAATTTAATCTTTTGTTTCATAGATAGAATGAAAATAAAATCGCTTGTTCGGTTTTATAATTTTTGGAAGTCAGATTTATGAAAGGAAAGCACAACTCGGATGTTTTTCTTTAAAGTTTCACGTATACGAAAGAGGGCACATGCAGTCTTGTCCCCATTCATATACATAGATGTTCATGCGTATCTTTCTTAATAGTATGCACATCGAACCATAATGAAAGTTCCTAACGCCCTCTTTTAAAAAGCCATTTCAGAATCCAGTGAATGTAAACCTAAGACTAACTAAGACTAAAGTCCAGATGGACTGACGATATCGATCTATTTGAAGTGCATTCACACACCGAGGTGACAAAGTCCAGTAGTGTGTGTTTGTGTATGTGTGTGTGCGCGTGTCTGTGTGTTTGTCTGTGTCTGGAAGGGGGCGTATGTGTGTAGATGCATGCATGCATGTATGTATAGGTGATTGTGTGTATGTGTGTGTGAGTGTGTGATGCGGTGGGTGTCGTACTACCGGTGAAATGTTAGTTTTGGAATCATTTCATTGCTGTGCTGAAAGTTTTTGCAAAGATCAAACCACTCCTTTGTTAATTGCAGTTTTACAAGAATTGTCGTATTGGTGGTCTCACTAGTTTTATGTAATCCCATTTTTGTTCTCGTATATATTTTATAAGTAGGAAAAACAGTTTTTATTAATGTTTCTACTCAGTTTAAATTTTGCCGAAAATCATTGGTATATTTCACATTCATAAAAAATTATTATATTTATTTATTAAATGAGCTTTAAAATGTAATGTATATATTCAAAATTACATATATTCAATACATATGTTATCAGACAATGTATGATAATAATGATAATTAATATTATTGATATTTCGATTAAACGGTTTAAATTATTATTTTAATGGCCAAAGTTTGTTTCACTACATAACTGATTTGTAGATCAATTTTCTTTCCAATCTATTATCATTTTAATATCAAAATATATATTTTTTACTTACATAGTCGTACATAATTCACTTTTAAATGATCATTTTTAAATACATGAATGAATTAGTTTAGATCACATTGTTCAAATTATGTATCATAATGCTCTCTATTTGGTGACACATATAATTACTATAAACACGACATATATACACGCAGTTAAATAATTTCGAACTTATAACAGTAACCTTATAGAAAGCGGTGTTTCTGCTTGTGGGTTTTCTGCTTATGACTTCACAAAACCTTTATTTTGCTATTCGATATTAGCAGATATTTCATCATAAAAGTTAAATTTCAGAAAATATTAAACAAACCCTTGACAAATAATAATCATGAAATGAATAATTATAGCTAACTGACATTATAAATAGCATACAACAAAATTTGACTATATTTTTCTACGATATTATCCTGTTTTACATCTCAGCTGCATCTCTTTTTTCTTTCATCATCAATTTTTTTTATGTGCATGGTAGTTGCATATTTAGTTAAATGGAGATGTATACGAATCTTTTTCGAGAAATAATAGTATCTTCCAACCGTGAGAGATTTTAAAATCTTAATTTCGATAAAGATTATAAAATATTATCGTGAGTTACCCCCCTCTAATTATCGATGAAAATCCCCGTCAAAACCACAGGATATATCAACTGATCGCCTTCAGAAGAAAGTGAAAAGCGGTTCGCATCACCCTTAAGGCCCAATATATGAATTTCGGTAACTTACAGATGTTAGATAACATATATGTATATATACACAGAAACAAAGCAAATATGAAATATGCATACGAAATATTCGTGTCATTTTCAACAATAAAATAAAATTGTTTTATAAACTACAGCTTTAACTATTATATTTCTTCTTTTCTTTATTTACAAATTTTTCACAGCATCTCATTGCAATTATTATCTGTTTTTTTGTATTTTGTCTCATTTTGCTTGATTTTAAATTTCTAGTGTTATATAAAATGGATTTTAAAATGTTTTATTGGATTTCTGTATATCTAGAATATCTCATACATTTCTAATGTGCTCAAAAACTTTCGTAAAATAACAACAAATAATCCAATCCAATACAATACTGTATTCCTAAATTGGACCTATAAACATAATCTTCTACATTTGCTTTTTTAAAGATTTGTACATTTCTATTTCGCTATGCACATAGTTTCTGCATTAATTAAAATATTACTACATATTATTTCTAACCGATTTAAAAAAAAGAAGATCTTGTCCCATATACAGAATTTGAGTAGAATTTGTCTACTGAACATTGAAAATGAC
>VCCN01005986.1:598831-612690 GCA_006491835.1 Architeuthis dux | reverse complement strand
CGGCTACCGGTAACACGATCTGGGTGTATTTCGTTACAAAGATTTTTTACAGGATATTTATAAAATGCTTTAGACAACTCATGAAATAAATGTCTTTGGTATTCTAGCTTTATTTAACCCGGGGGTCGCCAGAGTAGTCGATTGGACCATCCAAGGGGTTGATAAATGCCTGAGGGTCGAAAAGGGGGTCGATAAACGCTGGGAGCGGTTTATTGAAGTTTTCAGGTCAAAAGCTGACATTCGCATAAGAAATAAAAATACATAAAAGACAACTTGCTTATACATATTTCTGATTTATATATAATTAGTTTATTGTCTATTTATTTTATATTCTGTATAAGTTTTCAATGAATGTGATATACTGACTTATCATAATTATTGTATCGGTTGATATACAATTATATACTATGGTTTTGGTATGTTTTCGGAAGATTTGGTAAGCTTTAGCCTGTTGTATTGGTACATTTGATAAATTTCTTCTGGCAGTCATGCCTGGGTCGATATACGATAAAGGATTCCATAAAGGGGTCGATGGTCTAAAAGGTTTGGCGGCCCCTGATTTAACCAATACTTTTTACATTAATATTTTGATTCTGTTAAGCATACTATCAGAAAGCTTCTTAAACAACGAGGGTTCAAATTTGTTCTATTCTTACTGAACTTCTGCAAATAAGGAATCGTTGTTTCTAAAAGTCGTTAAAGTCAGCTTGGACTGAATTAGATCACGTAAATTCACTAATAGAAGTCTAGAGACTATATTGACCCCAAAACGTCTGAATTTCATAATCTTGGCAAAATATTTTGATTGATTTAGCAGAATGTGCATGAACATCATCCTGTTGACATATTGCCAAATTAGAATGATGAAGAAGGGAATGAGATGCTTTTTTAGAATTTCTTCCTCCAAGTCACTAGCGGTGACACAATAAGTGGTCCAGCATCTTGACTGGTGAAACAGTCCCACTCTTTTAAGCCACCGCCTCCAAACATTCTTGTTGGTTCTCTAAAGTTGTCAGTTGATCTTCTGAGACATCTGTGATGCTCATCTGGAAGGAGAAAGAAATCTTGACTCATCAGTGTAGATGGCATTCTGGAAAAAATGAGATTCTTTATTCTAGTAGAGGTCAATAAGTATCTTGTTATCAGCAATGCTCCTGTTTGAGAGTTGATGATTTCTTGTAGAAACCCTGTTGGAAATACCAAATTTGAGAGACCTCTTGGTAATATTTCTGGAGACACTTATACCTTTGTTATGATATCCTACCACGAAAAGGTTATCCCGGGGGTCAGACACCTGTGCCGAAAAGTAAGTGACCCCGGTCACCTTAGGAAATAGGTATATTGCGTAGGCGTCGAACAAACCGGATGTGAATGACACCTGCGTAGGCGTTAGAGAAACCTATAAAGCAGACCCGAATAGAAAACTCGAGGGCGGACAGAAATCTCGACACTCAAAGAAGAGACAGACATCAGCGGAGCCGAAAGGCACGAGACCGCTGTCCCTGTTGGGGACAGACTGACGGTTCTCCTTATCTCTCTCCCACTCTTCAGTCTCCGGCCGACAAAGATGTATGTTATGTAATAAAGATATGTCCAGATATGTTTATAAGCAAGTCTTCGAGTTTCCTTTCTATCCAAGTACAGGACATTAAAAGTGATTATTACACTGTGCAACTTTTTTAAAACCTTTCTTTTGTTCATGGGTAATAAGTGTTTTTTATATTGATTATATCTAAAAAGTATAGAAAATGTCAATTATTCCCTTCAAACTTAGATTTTGCGACCGATCTACTTATTTTCAATTGGACAACGGGCGAATTTGCACATTTTAATCACATATGTAGTTGTTTTCTTAATTTATCTATGTCACTGTCCTAGCCACAAAATCAAAGTTTGAAGGGAATAATTGACATTTTCTATACTTTTTACACATAAGCAATGAGAAAATAACACTCACTACCCAGGAATCTGCTTACTGTCAGTAGAAGCCATTTTGACCAGTCTTTTGAATTGAGAGTCTTTTTGTTTTCAGATCCAATTTTTCTGCCTGCTGATCCACTTTCTTAGTTCTGGTAGACAATTATGCGAACGGTGATCAATGGAATATCCAGATTTCCTTCTTTCAGCTTCTTTCTGGTGGTCCCTAAACTATCAATTTCACCATAAAATAAGTTGGAGAATGACAACTGTTTACTTCTTTTAGTGGGGACCATCCAGCCGAAACTAAATAGATTAGATTCTGCACTAATTTAATCTAAAATGAAATAATATCAAGCGTTATATACTAACATGCATCCTAGCTGGAAGAAGCTGAATTTGTCGGTTTTTCACTTTTTGCTTCAATATACAAAATATGGGCATTTGAAGGTAAAAATACTATCAGAAATGAAATCTCTAAACTCCTACAGAATTAAATTACCTAAACCACACTCTAAAACCGAGCCTGAATAAAAAAGAATGCTGTAATAGATTTTAAAAGTTAGCGAACGAAATTTGATAAAAATGGAAAATTGAAAAAAGAAAACCGAAATAATTTGATCAATTTGAACGGACAAAGGAAAAAAAAATTAAAAGTGAAATGTTTACAGTAATTAAATTTGAAAAAAGAAAAATACAACAATACAATACTACAATGATCTTTAGCAAGAGAAGGAAAGAATCAATGATTTTGTAAGGTGTTCTATATTTTTTACATCTGTTGTTCGTATCCGACATGGTCAAAGCTTAGAAAATTCGACAAACAGAAGATATCCGCCACCAAATACTACTCCCCAGACTAAAGGGCTATCACTGCTGGTTTCCGTCTTTTCATTCCTTTGATTGGTCTAACTTTTGTTTATTTTAGTGATTTAGTACCACAACTGACCAACTGAAGTGCGACACAAATCCCTAATACACAAAGGGTCTTTAAATGGGGCCATCCTACCTATGTCCATAGAAGAAGTGGTGGCTTCACTGCAATATATATATAGTCAGTAGCCACACTGATGTGTCGTAAGACGACGAAACAGCGCTGTATGTGGATTTGACAATATATATAATTATATTATGTATACGCCTCCTCAATTTAGAGGTCGAGCACTATAGTAGGATATTAGCTATTTACACTTAGCTCTTCGGAGTAATTCGAGTTGAACGCTTTCGTAAATAGATAAAAAAACATATGAGTTTATATGGGTTTAAAATTGCCTACAAATCCGGCGAGGTGACTTGGAGCATTGGTAAGAAGTCGAACTGCTGGCCCAGAAGTCCGGTTTCAATCCTGGCTCGAGGCACCAAGCTACTTATAGTCAGTAGCCACATTGATGAGTCGTATGAGGATTTGACAATATATATATATATATGACTGTTGAGCCAAAATATTATGACCAGTGACGTGTTGCAAGAATGGCAGATATCTTGTAACCACTCCGCATATCAGGATCAGAGATATATAAGCAGGTAAGTCAGCCTCGAATACTTCATGTTGATGTGCTGAATGCCGTTGTTATGGGAAAGAAGAAGGATTTGAGTGACTTTGATAAATGCCAAATTGTTATGGCCCACTTTCACATGTGTTAAATACCTATCAGCTGTTGTTTGAGTAGGGAAAAATCACCAACCACCAATAAGGCATTGGGCATCCAAGACTTATCGATACGAGAAGTGAACGGCGGCTTTTCCCGCCGAGTAAGTGCCAAAAGAAGGGCACAAATATCAGATAGATTCAATCAAGGTGAAAGAAGGAATTCCTCATAACACACAGTACACTTATTGCGTCTGGGACTGCGAAGGTGCAGGCCAGTCAAAGTACCCATGCTACCCAATGTGCAGCGCCGAACTTTAATCTTTCTCTTTTTGTTTTCTTCTAACCTCGTATTACGCGATCAAAAACAATTTTTAAATAAGGTATTATTTTCGCCGTATGTCCCTGTATTCAAGGGAAATAACTTTTTGTCGTAAATCTTTGGCCCCCACTGTTGTATGTGTACCGAATTTGTTAGCAAATTTTGAAATCGATTTCACATCAAAACCGATTTCACATGAAATACAAGGTATCACCATTAATCACCTCGCATTCGTCTAAAGAAATGTATGTCGAATTATTGACAAAGAAGTTTGCTTTGATGGTTTAAGAATTATTAATCCCCTGAAATGATTCGATTGTCTAACAGACGGAACATAATTTTAATCTTTAAGCATTTAATGAACAAACAATACGTGAATGCGAATGAGAGCGGGGAGAGCGAAACTGTCTAGGCGGCCAAAGCATTCTTCTACGATATAAAAAAAAACTACTGCTTATGTAAGAAGATTTCATCGAACTAAACAAAGCCGTTAACATTTGCCATTCATTGTGAAAAATTCAAAAGCGGAAATAATGATAAGTTTTACTTATATTTCAGAGAAGACAGAAAACGAACGTGACAAACGCTTGCAAGTACGCATGCACACAACAGATCAAGAAAATAAAAATGTCTTGTTGGAAATAAATAATTGTTCGTCGGCGTTTAATTATGTACTAAAGGGATGCTTTTTTGTTTAGACACTAGAGATATTTGTGTTATTCTGGGTATATGTATATTGTATGTATATTTGTAGTGGCCTTGTGGCGCAACGGTAGCGCCTCTGACTCCAGATCAGAAAGTTGCGTGTTCAAAAAGGAGAGAAAAAGCCGAAGAGAGCGGACGTGTTTTTTTCAAAACACCACGAGGTTAACCTTAATACGTGGATTTTTTTCATGCATTGGATTACAACAGTTATTTCTCTAGCGGGCGATTTTTTCTGACGGACGATTTTTGTTTATATATATTGAATACATTATAAACATATAATCATTACTAATATTTATTGAGAGCTACTGGAGAAATGGCACCGAAGATGAATCAAACTTGTAAAAAATGCAACAAACGTAGTTAGGAAGGACATAGGCCTCATATTCGATGGCTGTGATAAATGGCTGTATGCCGAATGCCAATAAATTTCAGAAAGGATATATGGAATACACAAGGATAACAATGATATTTCATGGCACTGTGTCAGGAGTGTAAACGACCCACAGCAGGGAAATAAAAGACTGAAAGAGAGGCTTTAAGCGATAAAAATATGTTGAAAATGAGATAAAAAGGGAGGATCATGAAAGAGCTCCAAAGTAAAAAAAAAACAAAAACACGGAAGCAATGGTGGAGGTGGCAAAGATCGTTGGTGAAATGAAAGAGAAAAAAAGAAAAGAGAGAAAGTCTGGTGGTATTTCACCTACCCTAATCCAAAGGAAGAGAGGGGGAAGACAACAAAAAACATGGTGGAGATAATGAAGGGGGTATTACCGGTTGAAGGCTACGAAATAGCCAAGGCAATACGCCTGGGGAAAAGGATTCGACCGGAGACAAACCAAGGCCTCTACTGCAAAAATGAGGGACGTGGAAGAAAAATGGAAGGTCTTGAATAAGGTCAAACAACTGACGACTGCTAAAGAAACGAACTACAGAAAGGTATGGATAGTAGAGAGAGGGAAAGAGAGAGAGCGAGAGAGAGAGCGAGAGAGAGAGAGAGAGAGAGAGAGCGAGCGAGAGAGAGCGAGAGAGAGAGCGAGAGAGAGAGAGAGTTAGCTAAGAAACTCTATATCGAGCGAAAAGAACGAACAATACAACGGGATGGTAATCTCCAAACAAAACACGAGCTAATACGAAGGAGACCAAACGGGTAAGTTGATGATGACAGGGACCGAATCCGGAACTGACACTATTAAATACATGGCTACGAACTTTGAAAGTCTATTGAAAAACATTGATGAATTTAGATTGCGTGTTAAAGAACTTGAACCGGACATTATATTTGGAACTGAAACTTGGTTAAAGGGTAACATAGACGAATGTATTGTGAATACAACAGTAAGACAAAGTCGAGAGGGAAAATCTCTAAACTTAAAACAGATAAAGGTCGTGATGTAAATGATGACCAGGAAATAGCAAAGGAACTAAATCGTTTCTTTCAATCTATATCTGTTGAAGAAGATGATAAACGTGAAATCTGGTTTAATCACTTTGTGCATCGTACCTACGGCGATGGTGTGGCCGATCCGTTTTAATATAGTGGACGGGTAGGAGATTCTATCCTTGAAAATATTTTCTTCTCACCTTTTTCTCACAAAGGTTCATAACCAATATAAACCCAAATAAGGCACTGGGACCGGATGAGATTCATCCACAAGTGCTCAAAGAATTTGCGGATGTTTTGTATCTCACACTGTACTCTGTATTCTGTATTCTGAGGCAATCTTTAGTCCAGGGTAGACTTCCAGAAATATGGAAAATGGCGAATATCACACCTATATTTAAAAAGGTTGACAAAGCCGTAACTGGTAATTATAGACCGGTGAGTTTGACCTCGCAAGTATATAAGATCTGTGAGAAACTTGTGAAGAAAGGAATTGTTAAATTCATCGAGAATAAGGGAATATTGTATGATGAACAACATGGCTTTAGAGGGTGAAGATCTCGTCTAGCGAATTTGATGTATTTTTTTTACTAGAAGGGGGTACAAGGGACTGAGATGCCTCACATATACGGTAGAAGCAAATAAAAGTAGCTTGAATATCAGAAGATTCCTTTTAGCAATTATATGGTAATTTGGAATAGATTACCGGAATATGCTATCAACAGAAAGAATTATGTTTATTACACCACTGCAAAGGTTTAAAGTCCTAGATATGTGTGCTTGTATATACAAATTGTATACATTTTTTCACATTAAGATAAAATGTAAAATGTAAAGATTTATGAAATTCTTTTATAATGGACCTAATCAGAAACTGTCAACCAAAACTGTCACCAAACTGTCGACATAGATTTCTTCAGTTATTAACTTGGTCTGGCTAGCTGGCTGGGTGTCTAAAAAAAACCTTTTTTGTTTTATTACAACCCCGCAAGAAAAAAAGGTTTTAGTAGGTAGGTTCAATTCACAATGTAAGTTTATGCTAAAATGGTCCCTTATTTTGTATCCGTCAGCATTCGCGCTTGTTTTTTGAAAACTTTTGTTTAGTGATCACGACCCAACAAAAGGCGAGAGAAGTACCTTATTCATTGATCACCCCTTTTTCCAATTTTTTAATTGATCATCCCCAAAATAGTATGCTGCCAAAAGACATTTGTCATGTGACGGTTTCTATTGAACCAGAACTGTTTTCATTAATTTTCATGATAACCTATATTGAGAAAATTCTCAGGTTTGTTTGTGTTTTTCAATACCATGTAAAATAAGAATTAAAATTCTATTTCGTGCATATTTCTCCGTGAAGAAATTAAACGATTGAATTTTTTCTTTTACTGAACAGATTGTAGAAGTCTTGTGATGCAATTTATATCTTTAATATCATTATTTATTAATGTATAATACATGCATTTCTAATAATGATATAATACGAAATAATGATGTTCACGATTAGACCCTACCAAGATAATATGGATGCAACAGATATTTGCTGCAACTTAAAAGTGGTTCACTCGCCTCTCCGTCAATCAATGTGGCATGTTAGTAACGAGACATTTTGTCAAGATATCTGGGCGCTAGTGAGAAGTAAACATAAGCAGCCGATAATCATTAGGCCATTCTATTGAACCAGATCCACGCCCCATTCCACGCCCCTCTTCATAATAATATACATACCACACTGCACACACACACAGACACACAGACACACAGAGACACAGACACAGACACAGACACACACACACACACGGTTTGCAAATAGATAAAAATGAAACTGATAATATAGTTATATAATGTAATAATTTGATGATGATATTGCATGATAATAGATTAACATATATTAGATTTAATGACTTTTGATATGTGCAACAAATATATTGAGGATAGAGACACAGCGATCAGAATCGAAAACGCAGAGCTACAGAAAGTAGACCACTACATATACTTGGGACAACGAATCTCCATGAAATCCTCAAAAGAAGAAGAAATAAAAAAAAGAATCACCCTAGTTTGAACAAAAAATCCCATTAGTTTTGAGAAGAAAGGCCTACAACCAATGCGTTCTCCTGATAGTCACATATGGGGCTGAAACATGGAACCTAACCAACAGATTGACTCTCAAACTGAGAACCACGCAATGTGCACAAGAAAGAATCATGCTTAACATTACGTGGAGAGATCACAAGACAGCACAGCATATTAGAGAAAAAACAGGAGTCAGAGATATCGTAAAATCCATTAGAAAACTCAAATGGCAATGGGCAGGCCACATTGAAAGAATGTCAGACAACAGCTGCACACCACGACTCACAACATGGATCCCCAGAGATCATATGCGAAATTGTGACCGGCAGAAAATAAGATGGCGTGACGACCTAGACAGGTTCCGGAGATATTGTCGGCGCGGCACCCATGATCGAGAGATCTGGCGAATTTTGGAGAAAGGCTGTGTCCAACGACGGACGATAAAAGACTGACCACGACGATGATGTAGGCAAATGTTGTTCACTATCCAAGTTATTTACTGTTTGTGGGTTGAAGAAATAAACCTTACCGAAATGGAATCTTTTCTTCATGAACCTCAAAATGGCTTTTGAGAATGATCTTAGACTCGGCTCTTTAGCGTTTTTAAGACTCATTAGAATATTTATAGGGTAGTAATGTTTCAGGCACACACCCTTCTCAACGATTTGAAATGGCGCAGCTCGCTTCATGTGCTGCTTTTGTGGTAAAATGTTCGCAAATTGAAAACGTTAAAGAAAATGACCACCATCAGCATTTTGAGAGATACTGTATTTTTCCTCCATTAATCTCTACACCTTTCATGCAAGTCGGAGGCTGGATTTAACTGTGTTCTTTCTACCGTAAAACAACAACAACAGGAACAATCCTCACCTAATCTAGGGGAGTAAACTGTTCACTTTTTGTCTGTCCCGTCACGTTAAACCAAACTGATAAGTAACATTAATATCGATTTGAAATCTCGACCACCTGATCGGTATGCGGCTCTCTTACCGACTGAGCCAAACTGACAAGTCTTACATATCTACGATAATTTATGTTAGAAATACGTAAGTGCTTATTTCATTCTAATAAATAAATAAATACATTTATACTAAAAAATGAAATATATATTTTTATAATCTTTTATTTATTATATACACAATGCAAAAGTTAGTAATCATCTTCAGTCGGTATAGAATTAGGATTGGTTTTGGACCCTGCAGCAGCCAAGCGTGTTAGAATTTTGTTTCTTCCTATTACGTATGCAACGGGAAAGATTTAAACATTCAAAGAATCTTTTTCAATCAAGTCCTGTTTTCTTTTCTTTTTCAATTAACGTATTGATTGGTGCCAACTTCTGTACCCTGTTAACACGAGTAAGATCAATTAGGAAGATTCTTCTGCCTCGTGAACCAATGATTACGACTGGAGGAAGAAAGACACATTATATTGGCGCATCTAATCAGTGAAGGTACGTCGTTCTTCAACACATTCGCTGAGCGGTCGATAAGTGCAGTAAGGAACAGACAAAAACTATTAACATTTTTTCAATGCAAGCCAATGAAAGTATAACTTGTGGCGATCTACAATTTACAGAATATAGTCCAATTAGGAGTTACTAGTGATATGATTTCCTTCTGTGCCTTTAAAATAGACATATAAAACAGGTCTGTTTAGTCACTCAATAGAAACCATCACATGACCAACGTCTTTTAGCAGCATGCCGTGTTGGGGGTTATCAATTAAAACATTGGAAAAAGGGGTGATCAATGAATGAGTTATTTTGTTAGGTGGTGATCACTAAAAAACATCTGAATTAAAAAAAACAAAAACAAGCTGTAGGTTGCAAGGGGTTGGTGAAACACACCGACACAGTTCGATGCAATAAGCCAAATGGCACGTCAACGGTGCAGCACCGGAACGATACCTTCAAGGAACACCTTCTCGCTTATCACCGGTAAGCTATCACCACTGTCACGAAATCCGAGACACTATCAACGTAATTCACAGTTTAGCTCCAAGAACGACTCCAACGTGGCTTCGCTTGGCAGGCCTAGAATGGACTCTTTTCTCTTGAATTACTA
The DNA here is from genome assembly GCA_006491835.1 of Architeuthis dux. Taxonomy (NCBI): domain Eukaryota; kingdom Metazoa; phylum Mollusca; class Cephalopoda; order Oegopsida; family Architeuthidae; genus Architeuthis; species Architeuthis dux. The sequence continues at coordinate 602,635 of VCCN01005986.1, read as the reverse complement.
TACACCAACGACGTTCTTCTGACCGCAGTCAAAACCGAAAATCACGTCTTGAAGTTGCTCTGGAATTGTCCACCGTAAATCGCCGGCACAACCAATAGCTCCAACGTACTCAAAATATCGCGGTTAGCTACGTCAACGTCAACTGAATCACCGCACCAACCGGTGTTCACCCTTTTATCCACAGAAATCAGATAAAAGGGCGATCACTCCGATAAAACGTTTTTTTCTCCACGGGTACACATGGACAAGTAACACCGCACAGTATGTATGTATGCTGCCACGCGTTGCCGTTTCTGTCGTTGGGTAAGTAAGCCATCACCATACAAGCGTGAACACTTCCGGACACAAATCTTTAAAAGGGAATTTTCGAAAAACAACAAACCGTTTTTTCTAGACATACTAAAGAGTAAATGTTTTCGCAGTGATCACTAAGTCCGAATTTTCAAAAAAAAAACAAGCGTGAACGCTGCCGGACATAATAAGTAGTAAATGTTTAAATTTTGATCCCTCTAGTTCCTTGGTGCGCGCGATACATACATAGTCTGCCAGCCAGCCAGACCAACTGAAACACTGAAGAAACCCATGTGTTGGTGACTGTTTTGGTTGACGGTTTCTAATTAAAGTAATTAGATGATTCTTATTCATGATTATGCTAAAGTGAACATATGACTAGATTAGATGGAATAGAAATGAACTGTCTATTAGCAGTACTAATGAATTAATAACTAATCTGCTACGAAGTAATGAAGACAGATAGAGTTTGGAAGATAAAAGAGTGTGTGAAAGAATGGGAAAGTGTAAATGTGTTTTTTTTCATATTGTTTTCTCAAATCGCGATCTGAATACGACAGAATTATGGCTGCCAAAAGTTATAAACACCCGTGTGTATTTTTAATGATGTTGTATCCATGGGCGTCCGCTGCCAATTTTCCAAGGTGTGTGTGGGGGGTAATATATGTCCAGGGTGAGAGGACATATTTGGAATATATATATATATATATATATATATAGCCCAACCCTGTTACCAGCTAAGATTAATACCATCTTTTTATATGGGTATACTAAGTTGGGATTACATAAAACAATTATCCTTTATTGATTATAAGGTTCCAATTTTCAAATCCCCTCACCCTAGGTGAGAAGGCTTGATCCAGGTCGATCCAGGGGAGGGGGAAAATGCCCCCCCCCCCAGCGGACTCCCATGGTTGTATTCCTAACAGTATCATTACTTAGAAGACAAACTGTAGTCAAATAATCGCGATGAAATCTAAATGATGAAGTTTTATACAAAGAATTTGCACTCGATATATCACCAGTTTCACTTGCAGGAATTATTCGCTGGTTGTAAATTTATTTCAGCAAAATCAAATGAGGGATATTTTTCCATCCGACAGAATATGATAATTATAAAGACGCCGGGCAAATATAGGTTCCCAACTAATAAATGTCTTTATAATTATCATATATGTAATGTATATGAGCTCAGCATAGTCTGGCACAAGGCTACTAAAGTGTAGTCCTTTGTCATGATTGCACCCACAAATAATGGTTTGCTAACAAGAAAAATGCTGCTTCATTGCTTTTTAAAGTTTTGTAAAATATCTGAAACTGTACTCGAATGTTCAGTCATAATTATCAATCAACTGCGATATCCGTGCATTTCTTTCTTGTAAAGATCTAATGAAGCCTGAAGATTTCTAATGAAATCATGTGAGAAATAAAGCCTCGAGGCGGACAGGATTTAAGTCGGGCAATTTCCCATTGAAATTAAAAAAACTCAATTCACTTCCAGGTAATTACAAGTTGTATACAATGATCTAAGTCGATAGTAATACCCTGTGGCTACAGCAGATTTCTAATGAGCTGATAGGATATAGCAAAGAAATGCAGTTTTGTCCTCGTTTGAAAAAATACAATTCTTTTTCCTGTACTATTTATTGAATTTAGCTTAGTATGGCACAAGAACAGTTTTTGTGGAGCAAATATCCAAATTATTGTCACAGTAATTAAAATGGAACCAGTAAAGGTTTTTATTATTTGATATTATTGAATAAAGAAAACATTTAAAACATTGCATAAAGAAAATGGCAGCAGTTATTTTTGATAATCTAATTAGAAATGCGGCCGAGTCGGCTGGGGCCTAGAATACGCCTCCCCTGCAGGGGGGTAAGACCCACCCCAAACAGGGGCCACATGTTCTTTCACCGAAGTCGCAAGACTTTCGGAATTTTAAACTGATTTCGGCATTAAATGACCCATCAAGGGTTGATATGCCGCTAAACCAATCAACCAATCAATTTAATTAAAAATGAGTAGAGAAAACTCCATTCCTGATTCTAAATATATATCTTTTTTATTATTACGGCTTGGGTTCGCGAACGAAGATTCTGGGGTTTTTTTCCACGTCTGTTGCAGGCTCTCGGGTGGCCAGCGAGGTCGATGCAGGAGAGACAGGTCTCTACACGGCGGTTGCAGGAGACCTTGTGATGCCATGCATTTCTGTCGGCTGTCTCTTTTAGTTGATGCCACAGCAGTGAAGGTCTTTTTCAGGGAGTCCTCGTATCTCTTCAGCGGGGCCCCACTTCTGCGCCGGCCATGGACTAAATGAAAGATAAAAGTACTAGGTGCCATCTGAAGCATATTGGCACTTTTAAAGAGTGTTACGGTTTTGGTGTAGATGTGGGATAATACCTAAGAGAAGCTACAAATATCGCTTCTTACTTGCATAGTTATTTCATACTCGTTGAATCTTCACCTCAGTAGTATCTAGTGGTTCTCACTGGAAATCAAGTGACAACATGTCTACTTAATATTCCAGCACTTTCCTCCACATTTTCATTGATCTGTATAATGCTGTCCGTTGGGTCGTTTCCATTCTTCATTGGATTTCCATCTTCTAATGTTTTGGCTCAGGTCTTCAGGATAGTTTCAACTATCACATTCATGTTCCAAAATTTCTAATGTGCTCTGTTAAGCTTCAGATAGTTGTCCAGTTTTACAGACTCTTTCAATTTCACCCTGGGGTTTTCTGGAACAGCGATATCAACTATCTGTCAGATCTTCGTTTACAAATAATTAGATCTGGTCTCATGGCCTGAAATGAATGATCCGTTTGAGTTTCAAAGTCCTACTGACTTTTACTTGTTTTCTTTTCACTAGGACAGCTTCTATTTTGTGCTTAGACCCTTAGTCTGCGTAGTCGAATCATAGTAATTTGAGAGTTAATTTGCTACATTCACTTATTAAAGTTTCATATTTACTATTCTGCCGTGTCTAGTCAATATCAGCCTTAATATACAGAGTGTTTACAAACAAACGCAACATTTAAAAGGGAAATAACTCTTTAAAAGAAAGTTTGGAGTCTCCCTTAAATTTACAGTCAGCTGATACGTTTAGCTGTATCTTCAACTAATCGTATCAGCCAATCAGCTGGCTGTAAATTTAAGGGAAGCAACATAGACCTAAACAATAATTTTGTAAAACTACTTTGCCAGGAAACATTTAGAGTAAATATGAAGTCGGCATTTAGTTATAAGAATCATTTGTATGATTATATATATATAATAGCCCAATTCTGTCAATAACACTTGCATGGATTCCTCAATTTTCTTTTGAATCAAGAAGACATGCCCGGGGTTGCCAACTCAAGAATATGTTTGTACTTCTGTCAAAAGGAGAGAAGTCACCAGCTACCACTTTGCTTGTTGTTTACTCTCCTATTCAATGCAGTGATATTAAATGGAAAAGAGTGGTCAGGAATTAATGCAAGTGTTATTGACAGACCGAACTGGGATATATATATAT
>VCCN01005986.1:583141-598731 GCA_006491835.1 Architeuthis dux | reverse complement strand
TGTAAAAATAGGAATGGCAATCCTGATTGATTAATCTGCGAATCTGAACCCCAGATTCGTGTTTTGAAACTGATACGGATCAAAATAAATTGATTTCCTTCGGTAGTTAATTGATTTTGGCCAGATAACTGCCCATGTCTCTCATCCAATTTTCTGTCTTTATCTCCCGTAAGTTGTATGTTCTTTTTACTGAAATAAATGCAATTAGTACTTTAGCTTTCATCTATATTTTTCATGTCATTATATTGACAATTCCTTTTCCTGCCAACTCGAATAGACTGAACAGATATAGATTATCTAACCTGGCTTGCATCGCTGTGTGATGAGCATGAGATAGATGCGCTTCTTTCTGTTTTATTCAATTTTTCAAACTTTAGAATATATTGGAATATACGGGGTGGGCCAAATGTCTGGGTCCATCGGAAAATATTTATTATTATATGGTAGAGCAGAAACACCTGACACTTTAAAATGTTATTCCTTTCATTACAGGTTGGGTTAACCGATGGCTTTTTCTCGATCTATCAGTACACTGCTTGGAGTTTAGTAAGCATGGATCGTTGGTCCATACAGCATCGTGTTATGCAGTAAAGAAAGGTTCATCAAAACAGTGATAGACACAGTGTAACACAGTGTTTCATAAACGTTCGCTGTGCAACTGTTACAGAGTTTTTACTGATGAACGTATCTACAGCATAAGGCACTGCTGTACCAACCAACAATCCATACTGAGTAAACTCCAAGCAGTATACTGTTAGATCGTCAAAACCTCATTGGTTAACTCAACCTGTAATGAAAGGAACAGCTTTTAAAAAAGTGTCAGCTGTTTCTGATCCAGCATATAATAATACATATTCTCCTATTGATCCAGACTTTTGGCCCACCCTGTATAGTAACATTTAAACAAATGAAGTCACGCATTTATTTTCCTCATTTTATACACTGATCTAGCCGACTTATATTAACAGTAATTTATCCCTCACAAACATCTCAAGGTTCATTATTTGGTAATATCCGTTATTAAAGTATAAAATTAATCTATTATTAGTAGATGGGTTGCTACGTAGTTGTTAATATATTTACAGCTGAGCGATTATTTCTTAATAGTAGCGATTTCTGTATAGGTCAAAGAAGAAGGTTTTGAATGGCGGTGATAGCTTCATAAAATAGAGCGAACATTTTCAAGTGGCGACAAACTAGAGATTTGTTTAATGCCGGCGATTTCTATATAAAGCAATATAAGAAATGAAAGGACATTTTAAATTTATTTGTGCGATGAAAAGATCTGAAAATTAATAAAGAAGTCTACGTACATAAATATTCTTGATATTAGTTCATTAGTTTACACTATGGCAGTCGTTGGAAAGGGTCGGACTTTATGGTGTGTGGGTGGAGCAGCCCGCAATAATTGTCATGTAAAATAATTTCCCGTCCGTCGTACGAAACTACGACTTCAAAGTATTTCGGTTACTTCTCTTCGGTGTTGCCAATTTAGATATTTTAAATTTAGATAATTCTAAAGAGCAGAGATCAAGGGAGATTATAGAAACTATGAAGATCTATAATCTTTAAATTGTATTTTCTATTAGATATCTCTGGAACCACTGATCCAAACAACTCCAACCTCGACACTGCATTGACTTGCGTGCTGACTAATATATCTGACGAATATCTACTTCGTACAATGACAAGTTGCCGAGTAATCACCGCGCATAAACACAGAGACAGACAGAGATTTCTTCAATTGTAGCTAGATTTTAGGACTGTTTCAAAGATGAATAGAGAAAGGTAGTCAAACTTTTAGGGAAAGTTTCCGAAGATTTTAATAGTATTATTATTAAAAGCAGAAGAAAAAATCCAAAAGAATATACCAAAGATTATAATTGGGCGTAAAGAATGAAAAAAAAGAAAAAAATGTTGGTGAAGATAAAATCTTGATAAGAAAAAGGCCTCCATTATCACAGGTGGGGGTTAGGTAAATAATCAGTCTCTCCCCACATTGCAGACAACGCACTCACACGCACAAATATATGCATTTGTAAATGTATCCACACACACACACACACACACACACACACACACACACACACACACACACACACAGAGTTTACTTCAGCGCAAGAAAATCAGTAGCACAACTTTCCTTGAGAGGAGCAGAGAAAATAAAATGGAGTAAATATGATGGCAAGATGTCATTCTAGAGCCATTGACCCTAAAAATTAGATATACCAGGTCTGATTAGCCGCCCAATAGAAACCATCACGTGACTAACATCTTTTGGCAGCATGCCGTGTTGGGGGTGATCAATGGAAAAATTAGAAAAAGGAGTGATCAATGATTAAGTAATTTCTCTCGCTTTTTGTTGGGTGATGATCACTAAAAAAGTCCGAATTTTCAAAAAGGCAAGCGTGAACGCTGCCGGACAAAAACTAAAGAACCAATTTAGCATAAACTCACATTTTAAATTGAACTTCCCTCTAAAACTTATTCTGGTGGATAATTTTTAAAAAAAAGAAGTTTTTTTAGACACAATAAGGAGTAAATGTTTAATGTTTCAGCTCTCTAACTCTATTGCTGCAGCCTGTACATAGCCAGGCAGCCAGTCAGCCGGCCAGACTCACTTGAAAACTGAAGAAACCTATGTTGACAGTTTTGGTGACACAGTTGGTTTGACGGTTTCTAAGATGGAAAAAAATCACATCAGATTTCCTGGCGTACAATTAATACAGAAGTTACAGATAAAATTACATTGTGATGAAGCCAGCCCTTCTAACGCTGACATCTCCATTGGAAAAACTATTTAAAGATTAGCGCCACGCTTTGGTTGGTTAGTCGTGGTGATGAGTCATAAAAAAATCGGCCAATCAAGGTGCGACAAGAATGGACGAGGAATGAGAACAGTTTTGGACCGTTGGACGCAAGACCAAAGGATGCGGTTCTTTCTCTCAAGAGAAGATAAGAAATATTTTATTTTGTGTGGGTTTGAAGACTTTTAAAACGGACTTTTCTTTCTTGCCTTAAGCGACGCGACGCTGTGCTCTGTATAAAGGCCTGTCCAGAAATGTACGTTGTTCTTTGAAATACTGCTTCTCTCACATCGGCCTCACTGGTCACCTGAGAGTCGTGGAAAACCCTCCCAAATCTTTGTTCGCGAAGCCAAGCCATAATTAGAACGAACTATATAAAGGCTGAGATAGACTAGACACGAGTGCATAGTAAATGTCGCTTGTGTGGAGATAGAGATTACATTTTAAATCATGTAAGTGAATGCAGCAAATTAGCTCAGAAGAAAACAAATAATTGGCGTAATTGGATATTCAGTAGAAGAAGTAGTATTTGCACTACAAAATATGAAACTCGGTAAAGGAACAGTGATCTACTGAGAATTGTGCAAACTACTGAGATCCAACTATGCAAGCCAATGGCATAGTAAAACCTATGGGATAATGTAATCCAAACGGATCTAATAATTCAGATCAAGATACTAGATCTAGTCATCACCGGAAAAGATCTGTAAAACAGTAAACGTTACTGTTTCAGGATGTAACGAAATACACCCAGATCATGTTACCGGTAGCCGTTGGTTGCTGGCCAGATTTGAAATGTGTGTTAAACTGCGTACGTGATAAACTGGACAGATCGGATTACCGGAAACCGTTGAAGATTTGAAAATAGTGTGGATCGTATGACCAGAGCAGTTATAAGGGGATAGAAGGAAACGGTCACAAGCAGTTGGGGTCGAGACCTGAGACGGTTAGCAGAGTTCCCACCAGACGGCGTCCCCGCCCGTCAGGGTGGGGGTGAGAGCCGGTTAGAAGCAGTGACCAGTTGGAGATTTGAATCCGGAGCGACAGGTCAGAGACGAAATGGCTTCTTCCACCCGGCTAGGTTGAAGAGGCAAGAACCCTTGATTTTCGTAGTGGTAACTCTAAAAAGTGACCAACTCTTTTAGAAAACGAAATACAACAGAATTTCCGTACCTTCGATGAAATCCGCAGACCAGCTCAGAAATTGACCTTCATGTGCGGAAATAAAATCCCAGATTTCAAATTGAAGATCCGTGAATTTTGTCGTCTTTTCTCTCCACACATGAATGAATTTCCCTCCACAGAAAGATCAGCTCCCGTCAGCAGACCCGGACCGAGAGTCATCATCATCATCATAATCGCAGCCCGCAGTCCCGGAAGAAACGATCGTCTCTCTTTCTCTGGAACTTTCTCATCTCTCCTCTATCTCTCAACATCTCTCTTTCCCTCTCGGCGACCAGAAGAAGAAGTGCAGATCGCCGACTGTGCTACAAGGAGACCACATGGTGAAATTGAAAGAGTATGGAAAACTGGAAAAAGTTGCCAGAACACTAAAAGAATTGTTAAACATGAAGTAGAAGTAGCTTTACCCATTATTGTCGGTGTGCTTGGAACAGTCCCAAAGAGGCATGCTAAAAAAACTAGATTTGGAAATCAGAGGAAGAATTGAAATCATTTGAGTGGCAGCATTATTAATATAAGCTAGCATATTGAAGAGAAGTATTGATGCTACTAACCATTGGGTATCTAGTTATGAGTTAATAGTTAACAAGTTAGTCTATGAGACTATTACTAATGTAGTGAGTTCAATCCTAACTGGGTGTACCATACTTATAGCATTGCGCAAGCTAAGCTGTGACTTCCAGCTACATGTGCACATAAACACAGGCGTGTTTACACACGAACAAAACACGTTTTGACGGTAAATAATCCTGTCATTTTTTACGGGTACTAGTGTTTATATAGGATTCTTAGTCAATAATAACATCGCAGGCAACATTATCAGTTTTGATACTATATCAGCCAGAACAGCTTCGATAACAGTTAGAGTAAGTAGAAGATAAGTAGAAGATATACACTAAAGGTAATCCAGGTCTACGCGCCTACTTGTAAAAGTTCTGACCAAGAGATTGAAGAGTTTTATGACGACATCAGTAAGATAACGGAGAGAGAAAAAAACTAACTACACAATACTCATGCGAGATTTTAATGCTAAAGTTAGGTCAAGGAAAAGTCGGGGAATCTATCGTAGGAATATATGGAATGGGCCAGAGAAATGAAAGAGGTGACATTCTAGTAAATTTCTCAGAGAGATACGGTCTAAAGATAACTAATACATTCTTTCAAAAGCGGGAAGGTCGAAAGTTGACTTGGAAAAGCCCAAATGGCACAACAAAAAACGAAATTGACTTAATAACTGACAAGATCGAGAACTTTAAAGACGTCACGGTTATGAATAAAGTAGACATAAGACGCGACCATAGAATGGTAGTGTGCAGTACTAAATTTAACTTTAAAACTGAAAGGAATAAAATGATTCTTAAGAAGAACAGACGCCCTAATAAGATAGAGATAGAGAACATTAGCAACTTTAGAGTGGCGATACAGAACAGATTCTAGGCCTTGTGGAATAGCGATAGTGACATAGAGGAAAAGAGTAATAGTCCGACAAGGAAGCAGCAGAAATGGTAGGCAATAGAAACGTAAATACTCTAAAACAACATTAAAACTAATCGAACAGAGGAGAAATATGAAGATAGAAACTAAAGAAGAAAACAAAAAAGCAGAGATTAATAAATAAAAAAACCCAGAAATGAAGAGTTTAAAACACGCCCGATCCGCAGACCATACCAGCAAGCAACAGACGCTTGCACTAAAGGATAAAATGGCAAAACTATAAAAGATAGGGACAAATTGACAAAAGTAACGGAAGAATACTATGAAAATGTGTACGCCTCAAAAATAGAAATACCACAAACTAATCAACCTATAGATACTAACGATATCCCAGACATAACAGTAGAAGAAGTAGTATTTGCACTATGAAATATGAAACTCGGTAAAGCCCCAGGCGAGGATGGCATAACAACATATCTTCTAGAAGATGCAGGAGAGATCCTGCACAAAGGATTAGCACAGCTATTCACACAATGCATGAGAGAAAGAAAAGTTCCTAGAAATTCTGTCTAGGAATAGTAATCCTACTCCACAAGAAAGGAGATAAGCACGACCGTGTCAACTGCCGCCCTATTACACTATTACCTAACATAAATAAACTATTCACGAAAATACTCACAGATTAACAGGCACTCTAGACGAAAATAAACCACGCGAGCAGGCAGGCTTCAGAAGCGGCTACTCAAGAATAAATCACCTACATGCAATACATCAACTAGTCGAAACGTCTTTAGAATACAACAAACCACTCTGTTTGGCCTTTGTAGATTATGAGAGAGCATTTGACTCGGTAGAACATACGGCAGACTTCAACGCATTGCGAGAATAAGATGTTAACGAGAATTACATACAAATCATCCAAAGCATATACGAAAATGGCACCGCAATAATTAGACTACATACAGATACAAACAAGATAAAGATAGCAAAGGGAGTAAGACAAGGGGATACAATATCATCTAAACTATTTACAGCGAGCATGAAAACATCTTTCAGGAAACTGGGAGGGAATGGGAATAAACATAGATGGAGAATACTTAAGTAACTTAAAATTCGCCGATGACATTTCCATGACGTCGGAAACAACCGAAGAATTGCAAAACATGTTAACTGATCTAAATATGGAAAGTAAAAAGGTAGGTTTAAAGATGAACAGAACAAAGACAAAAGTAATGTTCAACGATAAAGTCCCCAAAAAAGGCCATAAAGATAGAAGGAGAGGCTCTAGAAGAGGTCGATGAATACATATAATAAAGCTAGAAAAAGACCATGACTGCGAAATAAAACGACGCATAACGATAGGTTGGAAAGCATTTGGTATGAATAGAGACTTTTTGAAGAGCACCTTGCCAATGTGCTTAAAGCGTAAAGTATACAACGGTTGCATAATACTAGTCATGGCTTACGGATGCGAAACATGGAAACTAACAAAACGAGCTGAAAACCAACTTAGAATAGCACAGAGAGCCATGGAAAGAGCAATGCTAAGGATAACTCTAAGAGATAGAAAAAGATCAACATGGTTCAGAGGGAGGACTAGAGTGAAGGATATTATACAAATAATGAAGCAGCAAAAAGAAGAGATGACAATAGATTAGGTGAAAGACTAACCGATAGGTGCCCATGGGATAGCAAACGCAGAAAAAAAAGACCAGACACAAGATGGAGGGACGAAATAGAAATGTTTTCGGGTATGGCGTGGCAGGGGTTAGCACAATCTAGGTCGTCATGGGAGGAGATGGGAAAGGCCTTTGTCCATCAGTGGACTTATAACGGCTGCAAACAACAAACACTTAGTTGCTATTGTTCATCGTCTGTTTCCCTAATTTGTCATATATTCGTCTTGAGGTTGTTTTTGAATTGTTTTTTAAGTATCATTTGCTACAATCGATTATTATAGTTCTTGCCAGTGCCATTATCAATGTGGTTGCTCTCTGATACTACTGATGTGTAAACTCAACAGTATGGATTTGGTTAGTAATTCATCACTGAAATTCTCACTAAAGCCATTAAGAGAGAAACAGAGAATTACCTGGATATCATGGAGATTACATCTTTCACCATAACAGCAACCATAACAGGCTCAAGAGATTTCAACATTGATGAAACATACTGTGACAAGACCAACTGATATAAAATCCTTGTCATCAAATTACAGAATTATTATTGTTGCGCTATTTTCAAGAGAGAATTTAACATTATAGCCCAGCAAATGATTTTTATAGAATGTGACTGAAACATCAAGATTAATCCAATAATAAAAAAAAACAGCAATCCCATGCCACACCACAAGGATGGAATCAGAGAAATGAACATTTTCATACATGAAATAATTGGTGTTAATAGAAAGCTATTGATGGAAATGTACGCTTTACAACGCTTTTTTGACTTATTAGAAGCAGTCAGCGAAAACTGTCAACATAGGTTTCTTCAGTTTTTAAAATTCTGCCTGGTTGGCTATGTATGTATATGTGACGTGTAATGTTGCACCAATGGAGCAAGAGGGCTGAAAATCTAAACATTTACTCCTTATTATGTATGTCTAGTAAAAACCTTTTTTTGTTTTACCCCCCCCCCCAATAGGTTTTAGTTAGTCTAATTTACAATGTAAGTTTATTCTGAATTCTGAAGTCTGTGTCCGGTTGGTTGTTTTTGAAAATTTCGAACTGTTTAGTGATCACGGCCCAACAAAAGGCGAGAGAAGTAATTTATTCATTGATCAACTATTTTTCAAGTTTTTTAATTGATCATCCCCAACACGGCATGCTGCCAAAAGATATTGGTCACGTGACGGTTTCTAATGACTGACTAAGCAGTCCTGTTTTCAATATTCTTCTATTTGATATGGAACGCCAATATCGTTCTCCACTGTAGTTTCCTTCAGAGTGTGTTGTGTTCCGTAATCTTTAATCATGGTGTAGTTTCTCCTTGTGTTGTTTCCACCTAGGTGCATGACCTTGCATTTGTTAGGATGACATTTCATCTGCATACATTGGGTCCTCCACAAGAAGGTCTTCAGATTCACCGGACGTTAACGGACCCGACCTTTCTGGCGGCGGTTGGTCAGGAATGATTTAATCCATTGCAGCGATTCTCCAGTGATACCGAAGCTCTCTACTTGGTTAATAAGGAACTGTGTCAAAATCCTTTTTATAATCATGGTATAGGACATCTACTGGGATATTGTGCATCAGGGCTTCCGACCATATATTTAAAGTATCCAATATGTTTGTGGTTACACCTTTTCTTCTAGTAAATCCATGTTCGGTATTTCTGAGATGAGGTGTTAGTATTACTGATACTATTGTTCGGACTGAGATCCTCATCTTGGTTGTCATTTCCACAACGTTTCGGCCGATGTACTCTCCGGCCTTCTTCAGGTGTCAAGTTTTGTCGGTAACTTACCGGAACTATTGAACTGAACCCTTTATTTGATCCACGGGGGTATACTGTCCTCATTCCACTATCCATGTCCTAGAAATTATTTCGTGGTTAATTTTTTTCAGTTGTGGTGCTCCTGCCTGGGATTGAACCCACAACCTACAGATGACTCAACAGTCAGACGCTTTTTAACCAACGCTTTAGCTATCTAGGCCACCGTCCCAACTTGACACCTGAAGAAGGCCGGAGAGTACATCGGCCGAAACGTTGTGGAAATGACAACCAAGATGAGGATCTCAGTCCGAACAATAGTATCAGTAGTAAATCCATGTTGTTCTTTACATCTCATGTTCTACTAGTTTACCCGTACCGTAAGAAATGACGGAATCCATGAAATATATGGATACACATTGCATAGAGATTTAATTAAATTAACGTGTATTTACATTAATGTTAAACAAAAGAGATCACAAAACATTTGGAAGTGTGTAGTCTTTCCAGATTTACGATTGTGCTGTAACTCACTTTCACGAATCAGACACCAAAATATAATCGCCCATCCTGTTCTCGATATATGTTCCTTGGTAGCGGCGTTCAAAGGCCAGTATATTCTGGTAGAAGCGCTTGCATTGCTCCTCCGAATTGTTCTCCTCGGATTTATCAAGATATAGACTTTGATGGATAGTCTGGTGCCCATTTTACCGTAGTTCTCAGTCAGCTCCACATAGTCTTCGGCCTTGTGATTTCCCTGGAAGCCCCGAATCACAGTGACCAAGCTGTACCAAGCTACCTTCTCCTTTGCAGTGAACTTCTTGGGAAATTCCTTGCACTCCAGGATGTTCTTTACCCATGGTTCGACGAAGACAGCGGCTTTGAGCATTACCTCAGACAATAGCATGTGCGAGGCCTACAAGGCATATTTCGGGATGCCTATCGGGGATCAAGACAAATTCTGGGCACCTCATTTCACCTGCAATACAACAGTGCCAAGACCCTGCTAGACTTTAACTATGATGAGTATTGCTGGGAGGTCAACGGAGACTTCAGAATGATGGACCTCCAAGGCGGTTTTACCAGGTTTCCCTGCTATCCTTGTCTTTGGGACAGCAGGGATGCCTTGACACACTACTTAAGGCGGGACTGGTCAAAGCCGTCTGAATTCTATGTTGGCATGAACAACGGCACGTTGGCGCTACTGGCTGATGCCCGGAAGATGCTAACACTGCACGTAAAATACCTTTCCAAAATACCTTTCCTAAGCCGTCTTAAACAAACTAGGTAAATTACAAAATATCTATGTTGTTATTACAAAAGCAAAGTTTGAAGGAAATAATAGACATGTTCTATACTTTTTAGACATAAGCAATCAGAAAATAACTCTTATTATACAGGAACAAAAAAAAAGTGAAAATAAGTTGCATGCTTCTTAACTTGGTTTCTCACAGAGGCTTCCTTGCTACCACCTCTCAGTCACGTTCCATCTCTTCTATGTACATCCTTACCGCGAATACATCTCTCCTGCATTTCGTGTAAGCTGTTAAAAACAGTCAAACTAAACAGTCACCAAAACTGCCAGCATAGATTTCTTCAGTTTTGAAGTTGGTCTAGCTGGCTGGCTCGCTCGCTTGCTACGCATGTATCTTGCGTACAGGCTTTACCAATGTAGCTAGAGGGCTGAACGTGTAAACATTTACTCCTTATCATGGAAAGAAAACACGATCTTAAAAATAAATTACCTCCAAAATAGGTTTTTAGAGGGAAGTTCAATTTAAAATGTAAGTTTATGCTAAATTGATCCCTTAGTTTGTGTCCGGCAGCATTCACGCTTGTTCTTTTGAAAATTCGGACTTTTTTTAGTGATCACGGCCCAACAAAAAGCGAGAGAAGAAACTTATTCATTGATCACCCCTTACTCCAATTTTTTAACTGATCACCCCCTAACACGGCATGCTGCCAAAAGACGTTGGTAACCTGACGGTTTCTATTGAGTGCCTAACCAGACTTGTTATTGTTTCTCTTTTAAGTACGACATTTTGTTTCTGTTTCACTTTTTCCCACTGAAGTGAACCTGTAGATTATACAGCGTTTTTTCTTATTCATTATTGGGTCGTTATGCGGAGGTGCGGGTGGCCTAACAGTTAACAGCACGGAGAATGGAATCAGCGAGCCGAGTTCAAACTACGCACGAATGCCCTTCATGAATCCATCGCTCCCCTCCATATCTACGGCTAAATAGCAGAAAAAACTGGGCTCTTCAAACAACCAGTTTAAGAAACGGACAACTCTGGTTCCAAAACTAGGGAGTGGAGCCTCCTTAAGAAGGCTGGATGGCAACAAGCTGATATCAAACGTATCGCTCCACTTTACTTTGGACTACATCAATGGATCCGAGAGGAAAATTCTGTTTTGAATAGGCATCTAAAGACCTCCATACACTTTTTCGTCTACCGAAACACAAGGAGGCCTTCTTTATTTATATCGCTATGTCTATTTTTTCACATCAGGATTCAATTACAACCTAATTAAGGAGGGAAAATGATTGTTTTAAATCATTTTCATGACGAAAATGTATTTAGCAACAACAGTGGAACAAACATGTTTTGAACATTTGCATAGTCTCTAACTGCATGTATCGAGTTAATGTCATTTGTCATATACGATAAAGAATGGCCAACATTTCAAAATTAGTCAAACGGCCTGTCTCCTAAACAATTTGCCTTGTAATTAGTTTTAAAACTATTTTTCATCTGTACAATTTTATAGCAGGCATTCTTTCTCCGGGAATTTCACACAATACAATCTTTGTAAAAATAAGATCTTGTTTCAAACAAGCATATATCAATATCCGATTGTGTTGCTATAGGTATTAACTGAGCTTAGCTTAGTCTGACACAAGGGCACAACTGTAAGGCACCCAGTGGGTATCAAACTCACTGTGGTAGTAATGGTTTGCAAGGTGCCTCCGATTGCTATACTTTTAATTGTGTTACAAAGCTGAGTATCCAAAATCAGTGTTGTTTTAAAAATAATATCTTTTACATATATAATCTCTACCGCGTTTGACAGTATTTAGTCTAAGATACTACGGAGTGTTCACGTCCTGTCAGACTGTCGGAATACTCCCGCAAAGGTGTATCTAACAGGAGAAGGAAACCCCTTTGAAACCTACGACCTAGGGGCCTTGCTGTTATTCGCGCCACCTCGGTAGACCATAGCATGCACATCCTTGGTTTAAAGGGTGGAGTCGGCCGTGCGCACGTCGCACTTCACCTAAAAACTCCATTGCACATGCCTTTGGGCTATTCAGGCTTAGTACCTGAAAAGACGTGGAAATCCCTCCCGGATCTACGTTCGCGGTTCCAAGCCATCATTTAGTCTAAGAGGATGTTACGTTACTGATACGATCTTAGCGTTTGAGAAGTACATTTTTTTTTTGGTTTTACGAAAATGAATTTTTTAAATCTTTCATATCAAGTGTGTAACAAGAAGGAATATACTAGAAATTTCTTCTCAGTTTCTTAGTTTAAAAAAAAATGCAATATAAGTATATTTTGCGCAGTGGATTTGGCGGCAAGGAAATCTCGAGACAGTACGCCGTTCGCACAAAGGAACTTTGATTTCTCACGATTCTCCAGGAACGCTACACTTAACAATCAGTTGAGTGTTTGATAGTAGAATATATGCACGACAAAAAGATAAACAAGCATGGCTACTGTAGGGTCAAACTCCACTCCTACATGTATTCTGACTTACTGCAACTTTTGTATTGTATATATAATAAATAAAAACAAAGAAACAAAGTTTCGTAGATATGTAAGATTTGTCAATATGGTTCAGTCGGTAAGAGAGCCGCATACCGATCACTTGGTCGTGATTTCAAATCTCGGCAGTGAAATGTTAATTTTATATATCGGTTTAGTTTAACGTAGACCACGACCGTAAAGCTTTTTTCAGAAAAATTAAACTAAGAGCCCACTTTGGGCTCTCAGACCACACACCTGACATTATAGATTCACTTAAAGAGCCTAACTCTACATCCACCCCTAATAATATAGACGCTACTATTCAAACGTTCGAAATAGCTATAAAAGAAGACATTAAAAGCCACATAAACAAACATAACACACTACTTCGACCTAGACATAACTTACCTCAGGAACAACGTGCATGTCTCAAAACACTCACTAACAGAAACGACCTCATAATTACTAAAGCAGTCAAGGGATAGTAATTTAGAGTATCGAACAATACCTTAGGGAAGCTAATAGCCAGCTTAGCAACACGGAGTTTTACAAAGAACTCCCCTGTGACCCCTTCGAAGAGTATTAAAACACGATCATCATCTCTTTAGATGGTATGCACCGAGACCACCTGATAGACAAATCACCACCTGTGACCCTTAAACCCATTAACGTTAAACCCGCACGCTTTTATCTAGTACCCAACATTCACAAAACAAACAACCCAGGTAGATCGGTAATTCCATCTACCAACTGCCACACCACAAAGTTATCGAAATTCGTAGACCGCTACATACAACCCCTAGCTAAGGAAGTGGAATTTTACATAAGAGACACGACTGAACTCCTTAACAAACATAAAAACACATGATACGACCCTAGTAACTACGGATGTTAAATCCCTATACTCTAACATTAGCCAGGAGGAAGGGTTAGTAGCCTTAAAGGAATGCCTAGACAATAGAATAGTTAAGGTACCTAAAACAGAAATAATCACATCCCTAATGCAACAGATATTAACACTGAATAGCTTTAACTTCAATGAAAGCCGCTTTCTCCAAATCAAGGGGTGTGCCATGGGAACAGTCGCGGCACCAACCTAGCTAATCTTTTCATGGGTATATCTATCCAGAAATTAATGATGACTGTATATTCTATGCTAGATATATCGATGACATTTAATGATTTCCCCACACACCTCAACTCACAATATGTTTCCATTAAATTCGAACATGACATTTCAACGCAGTCCGTGGTATTTCTAGACACCCTCATTTACATAGACAACAATAGAAAACTACAAACCACATTATACAGCAAACCCACTGACACACACAACTACCCCCACTTTAAATCCGCACATCCTAAACACCTAAAAGAAAACCTCCCGTTCTCACAGGCAATTAGACTTAGAAGGATATGCTCAGACTATAATGAACTTAATAAAAATATCGATCTACTTACAAATAAGGCGATTTCAATCTCCAGAGAGGTAACCCTAAAACTAGCAAACAAAGACAGGTCTTACCGCATACCGCTCATAACGACATTTAACACCCCCCTCTAACTGGAATAATGATGTACCGCTGTGACATCCTAAAACATCCCAATTCAACACTCAGTTATAAAAGTCAGCTGTTCCAAGAACCAGGTGTGGTCTCATACCGACGTCCCCTAAACATGATAGGCAGCAATATCATAATCAATAACATCAAAGACACCTACTAGTAAATGCGTCGAGTTTTGTCAAGCATGTAACAGAAAGAACAGTCTATGTTGTAACTATCTTCTTTCCACAGACACATTTACTAATGTCATGACTAAGAAGACATAATTCTAACTGCAGACGTAAAAACGTCATCTACCTCCTTAACTGCACCCTCTACAATATTAAATAACAATTCAACACTCAACAATTATAGACACAGAATAGAAAAAATTAAACCACAATCAACTACTCCCCGTAGAACAACACTTTACGACTTTAATAGGGACGCTAAATGCATCATCATTGAAAAAATGGAAAAATGCTTACCCAATAAAAACACCACAATTTTAGAAATGGATGAAGCGTTTACAGTCTAGCACCAAAAGGACTAAACAGCAAATTAAACCACCACTACAACATTTAATAACTCACAGACACAAACGAATTCATCTCTACGAATCGAATGATAATAACTGAATTACCAAGGACTACGCACAACCCATTCACATACACACGGGATGTCTTTTCCCAGAGATACTCAATCATTATGGGTTGCAATAATAGCGAATAGAATGGATATTCCATTACCTTGCAAACAAATGTGGTAGACATCAAAAGCACAGTACATTACCGATCTACACAATACTTATGTCTCACTATACACATGAACTTCGCTATATGTAGTCAGTTCTTTTATAATTCTTTTATAATGCCTGTATAATACTTTGATAATTCCTTTGGTTTATTTTTTATTTGTATATGTATATTCTATCATTTATTGGTATATGTATGTATATGTATATTCTACCATTTATTGGTATATGTATGTTCCACCGGTTTGGATGGGTTTATACACACCGTTGTTGACCTGTGCTTCTACATGACTTGCAAATTCAATGTATATGTAAACGATTCCGGATATGATTAACATATCAACTCCACACACACCAACTGACACATACTTACACTTACACACACCCACTCGCACTCACACACATACACACACTCAACCCACACACTCACTCTATTCACATACACCTCACACGCACACACGCACACATGCATACACGGAACATACTCAAACACACGGACAAAACACATACTCCCACTTCCAAATACTTCCAAAGGCCAACAAAATACAATCAACAAATATATGAACGCACGCACTAACTAAAGGCCCCAAACAGTTATATTTAATAGAAGCTCAGGATGCACTTACTTCCTAAAAATGCGTTAATAATGACACCCGTCGAAACTGCAGTCCGCATCACACAAAAG
>VCCN01005986.1:571199-581267 GCA_006491835.1 Architeuthis dux | reverse complement strand
TTGTTAAGTTCTGCTTTTTTGTGTTCGTCCTCTTTAGATTCTCTATATGTCTTCTCTGTTTGATTAGTTTTAGTGTTGCTTTAGAGTATTTCCCTGTATTATTGTTTACATTTGTATCGCCTACCATCTCTGCTGCTTAATTATATTTGTCAGGCTAAAACATGCCCGATCCGCAGACCATACAGGCAAACAACAGATGACTGCACTAAAGGATAAAAACGACAAAAATAAGCACAAACTGACAAAAGTAACAGCAAAATACTATGCAAAATAGAAATACCACAAACTAATAATCCTATAGATACTAGTGATATCCCAGACATAACAGTAGACGAAGTAGTGTCCACATTACGAAATATGAAACTCGGTAAAGCCCTAGGTAAGGATGACATAATGATAGACCTTCTAGAAGATACAGGAGAGACCTTGCACAAAGGACTAGCACAGCTATTCACACAATGCTTAAGAGAGAGAAAAGTTCCCCAAATCTTCTGTCTAGGAATAGTAATCCTACTCCACAAGAAAGGAGACAAGCACGTCCTTGGTAACTACTGTCCTATGACACTATTACTTAACATGTATAAACTATTCACAAAAATAATCACAAACCGATTAACAGGCACCCTAAACGATAATCAATCACGCGAGCAGGCAGGCTTCAGCAGCGGCTACTCAACAATAGATCACCTACATGCAATAAATCACCTACATGCAATAAATCAACTAATCGAAACGTCCCTAGAATACAGCACACCACTCTGTTTGGCCTTTGTAGATTATGAGAAAGCATTTGACTCGGTAGAACACACGGCAGTCTACAACGCAATGCTAGAAAAAGGCGTTAACGAGAATTACAAATTATCCAAATCATATACGAAAATGGCACTGCAATAATTAGACTACATAAAGATACAAACAAGATAAAGATAGAAAAGGGAGTAAGACAAGGCGACACAATACCACCTAAACTATTCACAGCGAGCCTTGAAAGCATCTTTCGGAAAACTGACTGGGAGGGAATGGGAATAAACATAGATGGAGAATACTTAAATAACTTAAAATTTGCCGATGACATCTCTATGACATCGCAAGCAACCGAAGAAGTACAAAACATGCTAACCGATCTAAATAGGGAAAGTAAAAAAGTAGGTCTAAAGATCAACAGAACAAAGACAAAAGTAATGTTCAACGATAAAGTCCCCAAAAAGGTCATAAAGATAGAAGATAATATTCTAGAAGACGTGGATAAATACATTTACCTAGGACAAGTAATACAACTAGAGAAAGACCAGGACTGCGAAATAAAACGACGCATAACGATAGGTTGGAAGGCTTTCGGTATGAATAGAGACATTTTGAAGAGCACCTTACCAATGTGCCTAAAGCGTAAAGTATACAACGTCTGCATAATACCAGCCATGACTTATGGATGCGAAACATGGAAATTAACCAAACGAGCAGAAAACCAACTCAGAATAGCACAGAGAGCCATGGAAAGAGCAATGCTAGGGATAACTCTAAGAGATAGAAAAAGAACAACATGAATCAGAGAGAGGACTAGAGTGAAGGATATTATACAACTAATTAAGAGCAAAAATGGAGGTGGGCTGGCCACCTAGCAAGGAGAGATGGCAATAGATGAGGGAAAAGACTAACCGATTGGTGCCCATGGGACAGTAAACGAAGTAGGAAAAGACCAGACACAAGATGGAGGGACGAGATAGAAAGATTTGCCGGTAAGACTTGGCAGATGTTAGCACAAAATAGGCAGTCATGGAAGGAGATGGGAAAGGCCTTCGTCCAGCAGTGGACTTATAATGGCTGATGATGATGATGATGATATATATATATATATATATATATTACAGGGAAAAGACAATTCAGAAGACCATGTGATGGAGATACAAAAGGTTGTCTGTTATATGGAGTCCATGCCTGGTTGTGGGCGGGTTTAGTGATTAATAAGTGGATTTTAAGTGTTCTAAAAACTAGGGCAGGACTGGGCTGTGTATATTGGTCTGCGGGGAGAGTATCAAATAACATCTTGGTTTGTGTATGAAGTTAGTGGATTTCAAGTGTTCTGGAAGGCTGGGACAGTGATATATGTATTATCATTATCTGAGCTGTGTGTCTCTTGGTGTGTATGTGAAATCGGGGAGTGGTGTTTTGATCAAAAGAGAAAACTGAAAATAATTCAGTTCAGGCAATCTCATACTGTGGATGGAGAAAACTTTAATTGGAGCGGTGTCATGTATCGTGTGTCAACTGCTGACAGGAACTGGTTAATAGGTGTTTATAAGATAGAGATAATTAGATCAAGGAGATAATTCCGGGGGGAGAGGAGTAAGTATGTGTGAAGTGTTAATGGATGTGTGTGTGTGTGTGAGAGAACTAAAAATAAGTGAGCGTGTGAGTGTGTTAGCTTAAATAAGGGTGTGATTATCTAGAGGTGTGGGGTCGGTGAGGTTTCTGGTTGGCATTTAGGCTGATCTCGTTTATTGGCAATCTGCATTGTTCGATTATGAGTTTGGCTAGTGGTGGATATATATTGAAGCAGCCTGGTCTTTGATCGATAGTATTACACTGAGAGATGACTGCCGATTGGGTGCATTTCCTTTTGGTTTTGTTATGTTCTTTCTTGATGACATATCCTAAATCAAAATTGGAGCCTAATTTATTTCGATGTGTTGTGGGTGCGTTGGAATGGTCATCCGTTTTGAGTGATCTGCAGTGATCGTAAACTCTTTATCTGAGTAGCCTGGAGGTTTCTCCGATGTATACTTTAGGGCATTTCTGACAAGGGATTGCATATATACATGCCTCGGAGTTATTCTCGGCTTATGGTTTGGTAATCAAGTTTCTGATCGTCTTAGATGTTTTTGTAGTAATGTGTATGTCTGGGTTTCTTATGTTGTTGGCGAGTATCGTGGTTTGTGAATTAGTTGGTAATGAGATGTAACTATTTGGTGTGATATTGCTCTTGTCATTTTAAGTGTTGTGTGTTTTGTATGCTTTCCTTTTTGCATTGTGTATGAAATGGAGGGCGTAATGGAGGTCTTTAAAGTTGTGTTCCATTTAATTTTCTTCTTTATTTGATTATTGGGAGCTGCATATCCTGTGGGCTCTCAGGTAGAAACCGATGATGATACCCGACTCTATTCTATAGTTGTGGTGCGAGCTAATCGATTTCGACACGCATCGCACCACAACAATAGAATAAATTCGGTTTCTACCTGAGAATCCTCAGGATATGCAATCCCCAATAATCAAAGAATGCAGAAAATTACTTGAACACACCTTTCACCACATCGATACACTGTCGGAAGGCCCACAAATGAAACGGAGGTACATGACATTTCTAAACTAAGCACATTTACACAAAAACCGGAAATATTTTCTAGATGCATTGAGGTGAAAGAGCATACACAGGATCCTAAAGTCATCGGGCCACATTTTCCCTATATACATCTGTGAATACATGTTAGCAGTTATTAGCTGATTTTTGATCTTGAATTTTCAGTGTATAATCGAACAATAACGCCCGATAGGAAGAGGTAGGAATCCTCTCCGGGCGAGAACAGATGGCCACTGCATGACCTGCAGGAGAAAACCTCTAAATGGTATATAAAACTTCTTTTCCTCTGAACGGTCTCTCCCCCAATGCTAATTTGTATGGCTGTTATTGACAGAAGAACCAATGGTGAAATACTGTCACAGAATGAACGTGTTTAGTTAAACCAACGTCAGCCAGCCCATCACCTCGGTAAGCTTGGATTCTTCTACGAACACGCTGAACTATCAACTCTTGCGATTTTCCTCTATCAGAAAAGAGAAATGAACCTATTCTCTTGCGGAAACACTTATTTCACAGCTAAACGTTGGAAACCAGCCAACGTTGGGGAAGTAAACAGTTACACGAAAAATCCATGAATGGCTTCAACGATTTTGTCACCTGTTTTTCTTTTAGCTAGCAATGTACATGCACTTACGTATAAAATGGTATGAATGGTTGTTTACGCATTCGTAAACATGTATCAATAATAGTGAAAGTATGTTGCTTATAGATATTTACTAAGTTTAGCAGAGTCTGGCACAAGGCAAAATTAAGGTGCGGCTGTTTACCTGAAAATCCGAATTCGAAATCAAGATTTTTTTATCTGGTTTCAAGCATTGATTACTGGATCCAGTGAGAAATATGCAACTACTTCAGCCACTAGGTAGACTATAGTTATGTTGCTTACGATATGTATTAAGCTTAGTATAGCACTATGCGGAATGGGGATGTGTGGCGGAAAGTTGTGTTACGCCAATATCTAAGTGTAGTGGGCTTTCCTACCTTGAAAATAGCATTCGAATCACTGGCTTTTACCGGGGTTCGAACACCGACTACTGGCGCCAGTGGAAATAATAATTTAATATCCTTATACACCTTCAAAATTGACAGAAATTTGACCAAAAATGAAAAAAATGTGAAAACAAAATTGAACATTTAAATGTTATGTACAAAAATCAGAAATATTTGGTCCAAATTCAGTCAAGGTGTATAAAGATGTTAAAATAAACTTTTTGAAATGTGTCGGATACTTTATACATTCACTGTATCTCAATTTTGTTTATGAATACGAAATGTGCTCACAATAGCATGAGTATTGAAAATGCTTCAAACTAAGCATTCTCACCATAAAATCACTTTTTACAAAAATGACTTTTACGCAGATTCTTCGACTTGCACGAAAATACGGAGAGGAATTTTATCTATTATTTATATGTGGCATTTGCTGCAGCTACACGCAGGCAGACGCTTCTCCATTAGTCCCTGTTCAATGCTTGATACAGTGGCATGTTAATATGGTCCACGTCCTGGGTAATGGTGTTCAGCCTGCGGTGTCTTGGTCAGTATTTGGGTCGTTTCCACCCAAGCTACTTCGGGTCCAAGACGTCATTTGCAGGATAACCAGGCTCCTTCCTTATTAGGTGTCCAAACCAGGTTAGCTTTCGCTTGGTGATCAATACTGAAGCAGGGACCTGATTGCTTCGTTGGCGGATGGTATTATTCTTTCCAAACTGAAACTATATGATACCAATGAGGGTCCGTAGGCAATGTACATCAAATACATCAATTCGTCTGTTATCCTGTTGCCTCATTGACTGAGTCTCACTGCCCTATAAGAGAACATAGGATAAGAGAGTTGTAGATGCGAGGATATCTGTTAGAAGCCGTCAACCAAAACTGTCAACATAGGTTGGTTCCAGTTTTAAGTTAGTGCTAGCTAACGTGTACAGGCCGCACCAATGGAGTTGGAGGGGTGAAAATCTTTTACACTCCCCTCCTCCAAATATATTTTCAGTGGGAGGTTCAATTTACAATGTAAACTTATGCTAAATTGGTACCTTAGTTTGTGTCCGGTAGCATTCAGACTTAATTTGAACCGTTTTAGTGATCACTGCCCAACAAAAGGCGAAAGAAGTAACTTATTCCTTGATCAGCCCCTTTTCAATTTTTTAATTGATCACGCCTAACACGGCATGCTGCCAAAGACATTGATCGCATGACGGTTTCTATTGAGTGACTAACCAGACCTGTCTTTGTGTAGTGTTCGTAGCAAGTAGATTCTTGCAGGCGTCAAGGGGGTATGAAGTCATAAATATGGAGTAGTATACGCCGATCTGCGCTTCTTCACGCCGCTACGAGAGGGATGAGAGAGAGAGAGAGAGAGAGAGAGAGAGAGAGAGAGAGAGAGAGAGAGAGATGATGATGGTGATGATGATGATGATGATGATGATGATGATGATGATGATGATGATGATGACGTCTCGTTCAGGGTCTGTTGACGGGAGCTGAACCTTCTGTGGAGGGAAATTAATTTCGGAGAAAAGGCTCTCCCACGTGGGTGGAGAGAAAAGGCGACAAAATTCAGGTTCTTCAATTGGATATCTGTGGTTTTATTTCCGTCGATATAAGAGTCTCTTCTGGGCCAGTTTGCGGACTACTTCGAGGTACGGAATTCTGTTTCATTTAGTTTTCTAATTGATTGGTCACTTTCCTGAGTTACTACTAAGAAAATCAAGGGTTGTTCCTCCTTCTTTCACCCATCCGGGTGAAAGAGCCAAATCAAAGGTTCCTCCTCTTCCGACCTGTCGCTGCTGGATTCAAATCTAAAACTGCTCTACTGCTTCTAACCGGCTCTCCCCTCCCTCACCCCTGACGGGGAGGGGGCATCTTTGTGCGACCTGTTGCTAACCGCTTCAGATCTCAACTCCCTCCTATTTTCAAATCTGGGCCCCTTTTAACGGCTACTGGTAACACGATCTGTCCAGTTTGCCACGTACGTAGTTTAACACAGCTCCCTCCTATTTTCAAATCTGGGCCCCTTTTAACGGCTACCTGTAATACGATCTGGGTGCATTTCGTTACACACACAAAACTATCCAAAACCGCCCCACACTTTGTTTCCAAGATAATGGATCTCACTGTACTGGTCGGAGACTGCGAATTGTATTGCCTTATGCAAAAACTATTGTTTTTGTATTTTTTACTTTTTTACTTCTCAGGCCGTTTCATCATATCAACCAAAAACCATAATCCCTGTCGAATGACTTGTTATTCAATGAATAAAAACTAAAACGCTATCGATATCTTTACAGTGGCTTGTGTGTGTGTGTGTGTGTGTGTGTGTGTTTCACAATATTCTAGACAGTTTATTCTTCGGACTTCTACAAGTAGATATCTATCCATTCGTTTGTTTGATATCTTTGTGGCGACTTGACGTGAACAGCGACGCTCTCAAATATCAGATAATGAAAATGACCGGATCAAGCTTTGAGTATTACATAACCGGCTCCAAACGAAATCCGCAAAACATCTCTTGCAAAAATTTACATCTAGTCACATGACCATACATTCTTTTAGACCAATCACCTTTCGCTTGATGTATCTTTTTTCGATTGAAAGCACAGCCACCAAGCTTTTTTCGCCAGTTGCGGATCTGCCACCAGGGGGCAGGCCGTTTCTCTCAACAAGCATATTTCTGTCTGCTTTTTCACGCTTACACTTCTGCCTTTCTTCACATTCAATATTGCCCCCCCCCCACACACACATTTTGTCTCTCTTAACCAAACTGATATATAAAATCAACATTTCTCTACCGTGATGTGAAATCACGACCAAGGCAGGCGGCTGACTTACCGACTGAGCTAAACTGACAAATCTTACATATCTACGAAAATGAATATTAGAAATACACAAGGGCTTATTTCATTCTAATAAATGAATACATTTATACTAAAAATGATATATATTTTTATACTTTTTCATTTATTATATGTACGACACAAAGGTTTCAGTAATCATGTTTAGTTGGAACAAAAGAAGCAGTAGAGTTTGACCCTGTAGCAGCCAGGCTTGTCTATACCTACAAATATCACTACGTGGCTAACATACAACTCACTCAATAACACCTTCCTTTTCTGTGAAAGAACATTGAGAACAAGACTTCGCAATGAACAATGGAAAATGGACAATGATTTCCATGAACTTTATTCACTACAAGTAGAATAAGACTTTATTGCTTTGAAACATTATAAAGCTATTATCAAGTTGCACATACGCAAATATGTTTTGTTACATTTTCACTCAACAAATTGACTTACACATAACATTAGTTCACAAAACAGGACATTTCCCAACTTTTATAATTTGTATATTGAGATATTTCATTTATTACTCTACCATGATTCTGGGTCATTTATTTCATTTGACTTCATTCGTTGCTTACATGACCTTGCTACTTACCGGCTATTTTCTGTGGTTTACTACTAGCGCGCAAGGAAAGCTAACCCAACAAAGAACTTGGCTTCTCGCACGCAAGTTAGTTCTATTAGAACTGTTACTACTAATAATTCAACTGAAAAATAACCAGTGATAAAATCTTTAATATTTGTACTGCTTTAAGTTGTATTTGGGACGGTTTGCCGAAATTCTTTTAAAGGATTCACCGTCGGTTTTCGGCAACAACTGACAATCAACCTGTTCTTTTCCCTCTCCTTCTATTTATATGACCTTTTATATAAGACCTTTTGCTGCAATTGCCCGAGAAATGTGAATCGACCACGTGCTCACTCCACACCTCTAATCTCTTCTGCTTGTCATCACAGAGGATAATCGGAAGGACGATTGTCAAGCTGACCTGTGAATGCAAAAGAGAGAGAGAGAGAGAGAGAGAGAGAGAGAGAGAGAGAGAGAGAGAGAGAGAGAGAGAAAATATATCAAAGGAACTGAAAAAAGAAAAGAATGACGGCTAGGCGCCTCGCCGTGGAGCTTGTCTCAAAGACCATTACTACGTTAATGAATACGATCTTTACTGAGTACTCCACACTTGTTGCCTTGTACTGTACTAAGCTCAAATAAACATCAAATGGACGCCTCGCCGTGAAGTAGTGGTTAGCAAGCTTGTCTCGCGGGCCATTACTACGTTAGTGAGTTCGAACCTCATTGAGTGCCCCGCACTTGTTGCCTTGTGCCGTACTAAGCTAAAGTAAGTAAATATCAAATGGACGCCTCACCATGAAGTAGTGGCTAACAAGCTAATCTCACAGACTATTACTACTGTAATGAGTTCGATCCTGATTGAGTGTCCCACACAAGTGGCATAGTACAGCATTAAACTAAGCTTGGTAAACACTGAAAAGAACGATGGGTGATAATATTAATTGTTAAAATCATCTTAACAGTTTAGGAATAAAGCAATATTGGTTTATTCATATTTATTTTATTTCTGGAAGAGGATATGTCAAACTTAACTACAATCGCCCTAACAAATCGCTAGTACATCTCACCATACTTTTTATTACTATATGGACAAGCTTACAGGTTCCATCATCATGGTTGATATCATCCATCACCTGTTTATTTAGAAATAAGGGATCTCGTGCTGAAGCTAAAAATTATAGGGGGATTTCCACCATGGCTACACGTTTAAAGATATTGTTTGCACTAATCATTTCTCGAATACGAACATGTTATAAACAACTTATCTCAAATGTGCAGTTTGAATTTCGATCAAATAGATCAACGGCAGATGCCATCTTTGTTTTGAGGAACGCTATAGAAATCTATTCGGGAAATGTTTCATGGACTTAAGAGCTGCATACGACTGCATAGAGCGTGATATGTTATTCAAGGTCCTTGGAATACGGTTACGATCTCCCATAAAATTCAACATTTTCAAAGCACTTTACACTGGTACCACAACAACCATTAAACACACAAAAACATTTTTTCACACATTTACTGAATGACGTCAGAGCGCGATTTCTATAGAATTCCTAATCACTGTTCTAGTCGAGAACAATGTTCAATCTATGGTCTTACTGGCACTAAACGATTACGAATGCTTCTGTATGCCGTTAGCATCGTCTTGTTATGTATCCATGAATACCCATGGAAGATATTATAAGAATATATGATTCTACATTTAGGATACCAAAATGTCCCTTGGGATGTCCTCTTTCAGAAAAAAGATGTTACCAAGAAAAACGTTGGGAAGAACTACCCCATTTGCATAAAACAAAATGACCGCCAGCACACACCAAAAAAACAGAATTTCATATCTCGTCTCCCAGTTGAGATATCTGAGTAATTAATTTATAGGTATTTCAGGATTTTACAAGGAAGTGTCAAATATACTTTATAGGCAAAATTGTGGATTTAATTCATGAAGGAGATATATACATATATCGTTGGAAATGGAGTTTCCTGAGCTTTCCAACGGTATATCTTGTCAATGTGTATCTATTGGGCTTTAAAAGGTACTGCTTAAAACATGAAGCTAAGTATTCAGCATTTTACGAGAAAAATTCAAGTCCATAGTCCAAATTCTATGGATTGTGGAATTAATTCTTGAGGGAAATATATATATTTATATATCGTTAGAAAGGGAATCCTATCAGCTTCCCAGCGCTCTATATTGTCTATTTGTATATGTTGGGTATGAAAAGTTAGAGCCGTAAAGCTTGTTATTCAGCATGTTACGAGAAAGATTCGAGTACACAGTCCAAATCTATGGATTG
>VCCN01005986.1:441215-456329 GCA_006491835.1 Architeuthis dux | reverse complement strand
AGCTCTATTCTAATAAATATTGAGCACTATTATTATAAATACTCGATCATAATAATAATTATTTTTATTATTATTATTACGATTCTCATCGTAATAATAATGTCTTGTTTCCGTAAAGAGTCCTTTTTTATGCACATTCGTAATATAATACACACACACACTCATAGTTATACACACGCACGTCGCGCCTACACACATATACGAGGTCTGAACATAAAGATACCGAACTTTTGAAACAGCGCGCCAATGAGACGCTTTAGAGTGCTCTGACTGATATGTCATCTAGGAGTGACCTATTGTATAAAAAAAATACACCAATCCACATTGATTAGTTTTTGAACCAGACGTGGGAGATTGAACGTGTGTCTAGTGCGCTTGGCCTTTTTTTCTCCCAAGTTGAACCATGAAGGTTGAGAAAGATGCTTTCACGGCTCCCTGTAAATAGTTTAGGTGATATTGTATCCCCTTGTTTTACTCCTTCTGCTATATTTATCTTGTTTTTATCTTTATGTAGTCTAATTATTGCAGTGCCATTTTCGTATATGTTTTGGATGATTTGTATGTAATTCTCGTTAACACCTTGTTCTCGCACCGAGTTGAAGACAACCGTGTGTTCTACCGAGTATAATGCTTTATAATAATCTACAAAGGCCAAACAAAGTAGTTTGTTGTATTCTAAGGACTTTTCGATTAGTTGATCTATTGAATGTATGTGATCTATTGTTGAGTAGCCGCTCCTGAAGCCTGCCGGCTCGCGTGGTTGATTTTCATCTAGAGTTCCTGTCTGTGAATATTTTTGTGAATAGTTTATATATGTTAGTTTATATACGTCAGATGTGTAATACGACAGTAATTGCCAAGGTCGCGGTTATCTCCTTTCGGAGTACGATCGCTTTTCCTAGACATAAGTTTTTAGGAACATTTCTTTCTCTTATGCACTGTGTGAATAGCTGTGCTAGTCCTTTGTGCAAGATATCTCCTGCATCTTCTAGAAGGTCTGTCGTTATGCCATCTTCGCCTGGAGCTTTACCGAGTTTCATATTTCGCAATACAAACATTACTTCGTCTACTGTTATGTCTGGGACATCACTAGTATCTATAGGTTGATTGGTTTGTGGTATTTCTATTTTTGAAACGTACACCCATTCATAGTATTCTTCAGTTACTTTTGACAACTTATCCCTATTTTTGATAGTTTTTCCACTTTTATCTTTTAGTGCAAGCATCTGTTGCTTGCCGGTATGATCTGCGGATCGGGAGTGTTTTAAACTCTTCCCCTTTCTAATAGCCTCTACTATCCTTTTCATGTTTTTATTTCTTTTTTTTCTTTTCTCGTGTTTTTGTGTATTAATGTGTTAAGTTCTGCTTTTTTGCTTTCGTCATCTTTAGTTTTTATCTCCATATTTTGGCTCTTTTTGATTAGTTTTAATGTTGTTCTAGTGTATTTCCCGCTGTTATTGTTTACGTTTGCATTGCCTACCATCTCTGCTGCTTCCTTAATTATATTTGTTAGACTATTACTCTTTTTCCACTATGTCACTGTCACTATTCCACAAGGCCTGGAATCTGTTCTGTATCGCTACTTTAAAATTGTTAATGTTCTCTATCTCTATCCTAGGCACACTTATTAGGACATTTCTTCTTGTTAAGAATAATTTCATTCCTTTCAGTTTTAAAGTTAAATTTAGTTCTGCACGCTACCATTCTAAGGTCGCTTCCTATGTCTACTTTGTTTATAGAGGTAACGTCTTTAATGTTATTGATCTTGTCAGCTATTATGAATCAATTTCGTTTTTAGTTATACCATTTGGGCTTTTCCAAGTCCACTTACGACCTTCTCGTTTTTGAAAGAATGTATTAGTTATCTTTAATCCGTCTTTCTCTCTGAAATTTACTAGCATGTCACCTCTCTCGTTTCTCTGACCTATTCCAAATTTTCCTACACTAGATTCCCCAACCTTTCCTTTAGCTACATTAGCATTAAAGTCTCCCATGAGTATTGTGTAGTTAGTCCTCTCTCTGTCCATTATCTTACTGATGTCTTCAATCTCCCCGTCAGAACTTTTCGAAGTTGGCGCATGAACCTGGATTACATTTAGTGTACTTTTGCTTAATCTAACTATTAGCCAGACTATTCTGTCTGATATGCTGTCAAAAAGTATAACATTGCCTGCAATGTTACTATTGACTAAGAACCCTACGCCACTGAATTTGTTCGCCTACTTTATAATAGAATAGATGGTTACTTACCTTAAACTTTAGAAGGTTTTCTCCTTTTCTGTGGGTTTCATTTATATCTACGATGTGCCAGTTGATGTTATCTCATTCCATTAACAGTTGTTCTAGTCTGTGGTCTTCAGCTATGCCGCGAACATTGTAGGTGTAAATCTTCATGTTGTTTAATGGCCAAGACTTTAATCCGTATCACTCTGTGAAATTTACTAGCATGTCAACTCTCTCGTTTCTCTGGCTTATTCCATATTTTCCCACACTAGAGTTCCCAACCTTTCCTTTACCTACATTCGAGTGCACATTACCCGCAGGCACACGAAGCAATGTGGCTATAGGGTTCTACCGTCACTTTGAAAGAGAATTAGGCCAGTACGGCTGGCAAGTCTTACATATCTACGAATTGACAAGTCTTATATATCTACGAATGTATTTATCTATTGAGTCTGACCCTGCAGCAGCCAGGCTTGTTTCAAAAACAAATTGAGAAAGTCATGTTCATAAATTAAAACTTGATTTTTAACGATTCACAAAGAATACAAACAAAAACAATAAATGAGTGTTTTGCTGTCAAATCCGAGACAAAGTCTCAACAGACCAGGGAAAAAGCTCTGGAAATATCGTAATAATAATGAAATAAAACAAAGATCTGTCAATTCTACTAATATTTTCGCACATCTTGTTTGTGTGGGCGCTTGAGAGAGTTTTCGAGTGTCCATGTGTCCGTGAATACGTGATCAGGTCATATGCTTGAGTGCCTTCTTACACGATGCGATGGATATTTTTTCTTTAAAACAAGGCTTCGCCTTTTTCTCATACTGCACGCTTGGAACAATAATTGATGAACTAAAGCAAAACTGAAACAGACAGAAAACAAAGCAAATTCATCCATTGAAATGCTATTCTCAAAATAGAGAAAAATGTCGATTGCTACTTGAAATGTTTCCAACGGTGGTGCTTTCGGCTTAAAAAACAGAATTTGATTAGTTTGTTCTATCATACATGGTTGTTTTGCCTTAATATACAGTGGCGAAAAAACGTCAGTAGACGATGAGACCATTCCATAGTAAGTGTGTTTTAAAATACATACAGGAATATCTTGAATAGTGCTGTTTTGGTTTGTGCGGGTTTTGATATAGTACGGTTACAGCATTGCCGTACAAATTAATGTAACTAAGTATAAGCTGCAAACAAAAACACATTAAATTATAATAAGACCTTGAACAGTGCGGTTTTGAATTGTACGGATAATTTTGGAACAAATTAACCGCACTAATCAGAGTATATCTGTACTAATGCATTTTTGGATTTGATTCCGTTAACAGTCTGGCAATTAGAATGAAGTATAACTTTGGGGTGCATGAGACTACTAGAGTAGGTGTTAGTGGGCGAGCGGTTAACGGCACTGAACCAGTTTGCGCTCACTTCGCACTAATGCCCTCGGCAAAGACATGTATCCATCTGTTTCCCTCCCCCGACACGTCATATGACAGGGTAAGGCCAATCGTCTTACATTTACTTGGCTAAGTAATACATAAACGTACATGATACGTTGTGCGTGGGTGTATATAATTTCATATACACCTTTTTGCAGCTCGTAGAATCATCTAGTGGTTAGAGAGTTGTGGTGGTACTTAAGAGTCGATACTCGATGTGGGTAGTGGTCTGGTCGGTCAAATAAACGTAGTGTGTTACCTAACGATGGTTGTGTGTTGAACTGGTGTGTATAGTCGGAGCTGCTTGGTGTAGCTGGCACTTGATGCATAGCATATGTCCAACAACGGACCTTAAAAGGGCTGATAAGAATTTGTTAACAAGGTTTCGATTACTTGCTTAGGTATAAAATTGGCATGAAAAATCAGTGGACGATTAAGAAACAAGTTTACGAATCAGACAGGTTCAGGAGATATTGGCGCCGCGACGTCCGCAATAGAGAGATCTGAAGAATCTTGGGGAAGGTCTATGTCCAACGACTGATGTTAAAGGGCCACTGCTGCTGGCTCCAAGGACACAAAATTAAATTCCCTACATACTGGACAACCAACATTCCTGGTTACTCCCTTAATTCTTTTAGACTAACTTTGATTAGTATTTCACATTAGTCTCTTGTTATATTCTTCCGCGAATTATTTATTACAATAAAAACGGCTGTTCCATTTTGTTCAATTTTGTTGTTGTTGTTAGATAGACCCTACATTTTTCTACTGGATTCAGGTTTCGAGATTGGGTGGACCTATCTAATAGAACTACATTTTCACATTTTAAATAGTCTTTGATGACCCTTGATGTATACGCTGGAGTGTTGCCTTGTTTTGGGTGTCTTTCACTCAGTATCTCCCGATAACCTTGACTATTTAAGTGACTGTTCAAGTGATGTAAGAGTCAAGTTCGATATTTGGAGAAGCACTCCTAAACGGTGACTGAACTTGGGTTTCAAATATTGGGGCTATAGTTTTCATTCTCTCTTCTCTTCACATAGATCTTATAATTCGGCCAGAGTCGGCTGTACTTTGAATTGTCTGAATGAAAAAAAACCAAACAAAATAAATAAAAACTCTTCTGTCTCAATTTTGACATCTGTTTGCAAAATCGATTCTAGACTTCCAATTTTTAAGAGACCTAAAACATCTTTTAGTGATCACCCTGTCTATTAATCCAAACCAACATAACCTATTCCCAGAAGCAGCCATGGGTACCGGCAACACGTGCGGTCACCCAGGGCACCAAGTGATATGGGGTGTCTGTCATGTGACTGAGGCAGTAGGACCTTCCAAATACAAATGGAAAATTGGAAAATCGATAAATTAAACAGCATACAAACAGTCGAAATAAGAAAATTCCATGATATGAAGTCAGATTTTTCAGGAATATTTGACAGTTAAATACTTCCTGTTGCGGCGAAACTAAGAGAAACAATTGGCAAAGAAAATTCTCATATTTATTTTTCTCACTGTAAAACATAAATATACTTATACGTATAATGAACAGTGTGGTTTTATTTGTTTCTCTGTCCGTAACAACCGACTCTTACGTTTAAAGGTAATAGATTTACTGATAAAAATAGATCCTACCCACCATTTGAAACTATGGACTCTTCCGCTGAAAGGGATTCAGTTTTTGTTTCTTAAAAGATTATTTCATAGAAATTCAAATATATCCGTGAACATTTTCACGGGGATTAGCCAGTAAATAAATGAATAAGACGATACAATACTTTAAAAGCCGTCGAAGTTCAGCTTGCCCGGAGTACCAGGAACCCTAGGACAAGCCCTGAATACTCCAGGTAGACTGAACTATTTGCATGGAAAATGTTAAAGCCGGCGGTCTGCTATATCTCACATTAATTTGTGTTTTGGGACTATTATGTGAGCATTGGATTTTGCACAATTGGTAATCTCACCTATTTTCTTGCCAGGCTTTATTCAATTACGATACGATACAGCAACGGATTAGATTAGGCCCAAAGCCTTTGATCTGGTCTTTTGACTACGCCTATTACTTTCAAAATGCTTTATGAACACGGGTGATATTGGTAATACACTGGCGTAGCTGAAATCTTCTACTAGCCCAATGCTGGTCGTCTGCTCTTGAAAGTTTGGAGTGTAATGGCCTCTACCACTGAGACTGTTCCATGGGTTTCCCACACGATACGCAAATAAGTGCTGTCTGAGACTTGTATTGAATCTGATCTTTTTAGTTTGAGTATATGACCGCGAGTGGTGCTATTGCTTTCCATGACATGGGGACTGTCTACGTGGGTGTATTTGTATGTATCTATCATGTCCCCCCCTGTCCCTCCTCTACTGCATGCTTGGCATTTTCAAGTCTCTCTTCATTATTTATTTCTGGACTCGGCGGAAATCTGATGTTTCAAAATTGATACGGCGTCAGCGCTGTGTATGTCAATGTAACGTGTGTTAACCCCACTTCGTTAACGCTAATCTTCCAAGCGAAGAATGCCTGTCTGCCTTGATGGATTTGAAAGCCGACCATTGGCACCGGTGGGAAATACGCATCTATCTCATCCACGAGGCAGACCACAATTAATTTAATTTCTCTATTCACTTCATTTCTGTTAAAAGTGAAAGTGAGGCTATTTCCAATCGCCTCTCTGTCGTCCTTTTCATCTGCTTTCCAATCAGTATTCCATATACTACTTCGTTCTTCATTTCCAGTTTCATAATATCTTCTCACCCGGCATCAGGCTTACGCGATTCCTTTGACAGTTTATTTCTACGTCCTGGAAACTTTCATCAAAAGATGAGATTAAAGACATGACATTATTGGTTGCTCGAAGCGTCTGAATATAACAGGAACTCAGACCAAAAACTGTTTCAAAGAATGTGTGTGTGTGTGTATGCGAGAGAGAGAGCGAGAGAGAGGCGTAGACGGCTTAAACTTTACAAAATCAATGCTTCTATGAGAGAGGGGAGAGGTAAAAAGAGAGTAAATGTGAGAGAAAAGTGGAATTAATGGGAATAGAGAGATAAAACACACGCACACCAAATAAATATGAAACAACTTTTGGCGATGATGAAAAGAGAGAGAAGCAAGAATTAAGGATGGAAGAAGAAAAAATATTAAAAAGTGGAGGAAAATCTTCTTTTGAAATTTTCTAAGATAAATTATTTTAAGGTCCGCTGAAAGGATCGGCTACAAAAAAAACCCAGGTCTGGTTATCCGCTTAAGAGAAACTATCATGCGATCAATGTCTTTTGGCAGCATGCGATGTTTGCGGATAATCAATTAAAAAATTGGAAAAAGGGGTAATCAATGAATCGCCTTTTGTTGGGTGGTGATCACTAAAAAAGACCTAATTTAAAAGAAAAACAAGCGTGAACACTGCCGGACACAAACTAAGAGACCGATTTAGCAAAAACTTACATTGTAAATTGAATCCCTTACTAAAAACCTATTTGGGGATTTAACCCCCCACAAAAACAACGTTTTTCTAGACATAATAAGGAGTAAATATTTAAATTTCATCCCTCTTGCTCCATTAGCACGGCCTGTACGCGCGACACACACATAGATATTTAGCCAGATAGACAGACCAACTGAAAACCCGAAGAAACATTTGGTGACAGTTTTGGTTGACAGTTTCCAATAGAATGCGACAGGGGGAAGTTAAAGAAAGAAGAAATATGGTAGTAGTAGTAGTAGTAGTAGTAGTAGTAGTAGTAGTAGTAGTAGTAGTAGTAGTAGTAGTAGTAGAGGAAGATAACATAATTATTAGGTGTGTGCAAAGGTTACCAGCTTTAAAAAATGTAAATTAGTTAATTAATAATAACTAGTACATATATTTATTGATCATCAAAATGTTGAGTTTCAATGACCTTACGCCAACGTTTCGGAAGTTTTCGAATTCCTTCTTCTGGCTTCGATGCAGTAAAGTTGTCAATGAAATGTTGAACATTGAAGACATCTTTAAACCTTTGACAAGATAAGGAATACTGCATTGATCGAAACAAATGATGATCCGATGGCGCCATGTCTGGTGAATATAATGTTATTAATTTCCGATCCCAACTCCATTATAGTTTTGGGGGTTGACAAAGCAACATGTGGACAATCATTGTTCTTCAATTGCAGCGCTCAAACTTCAGAGGTGATGACTGCAATGCTCTGCAATAACTGTTTCACCAGGCTTCAGAAATTCGTAAATACAGTTCACCTTTCATATCCCATCAAATACAGAGCGATAACACTTTCCCCAAAGAGATTAGGTTTTGCTGTTGATGCTGCAGGCTGTTCTGAATCCACCCATGATTGTTGATGTTGCGAAGAATTGTACTGATCCTACTGTTCATTTCCAGTAAGATTTTCTCTCCTGTCTGGCAAGAAGTGCAGGTGGTGAGACACTGTCGAATGCCCTTTGCCACTTTTGTATCTTCCAAATACTTGGCAAATGCTTTACGACTATTGAATGATCGACACCAGGTTTTTCCTACGTTGACTGAGTAGGGTCATCACCCAAAACAAATTGCAAGTTATCACTCCCAAAATCTTGTGATCTACCTCTCTGTAGTTTGTCCTCCAAGTCAAATTTATCTTTCTTGAACTTTGAAAACCATTCACAACACGTACTGCTTCCGGCCGAACCATCTGCATAGGCTTCACCAATCATCTTCTTCGCTTCTGCTGCTGTCCTGCCCAACTTGCAATAGAACAACTACAGTGGCGTACGTGTATCTTGTCCGCCACCATTTTTCTTTTTTCTTTTTCCTGAACACAGCATAACCGGTTTTAAACTGTGTATTCAGTCTGTAGTTTTCAAAGTAAATGCGCTGTGAACCTTTGCACACACTCAATGAAACTAGAAGGCGAGAAGAATAAGAAGAATAAAGTAAGTATGCTGTTAGCGGTTGCATGCAAATTTAGATTGAAGCAAGAAACGCAATTTTGCAGAAGAACCTTTATATTTTGTGAATATATTTGGTTAGTGTTTGCTTTGAGGGTAACAGGCTGATTCTGGAACGAAATGGATCTGGCGTTTTCTCTTTCTTTTCTGTCCGAAAGTAATGCTTGGTTACATAAGCAAGATATGGTAAAAACATGGAAGTAATTGTTTCCTATTTTAGGCATTTTATAAGAAGAAAAATAATGTTTTAGATGCTTCTATCATTAAGTATGCTTTAAGCTTTTTTTCTTTGTCAGAACAAACATACAAATCGTCAAAAGTGAAAGACCCATATCGAATTATTTGCATATTGTAAATAATTATGCATATACTATGATTATTATATCGGTAACGCTGGCATTCATTCCTGACCACCGAAAATCTCAAAATTCAGTGCTTAAACATTATTTTCCCCATACCAACGACACATATTCATTTTGTTAGTAAAGATAATAACTAAAGTAAAGTGGGATAATTGTGGAGTAGTGGTAAAACCAGTGCGCCATTATAAGTAATAGTTAGTCAGACACAAGGCCACAATTCAAAGAGCTTCAGCATATTAGAAAATATTGCTAAAATGTCAAACATTGAGTGAATCAGTTTGTTTATCATTTATTCTTATTAGATGAAGTGTTGTAACCCATTATTTTATTAATTCTTAGCTTCATCTTAATTTTCTGGTTGTTTTTATCACAACTTTGACTGATAAAAACAATTAAGAAATTATGACGGAGGTAAAGCGTAGTAAAAATTAATAAAATAATGAGTTACAAAACTTCATCTAATAACAAGAATACATTTAAAACATGCTTTATTAAACCTACTGGTTTCTAAAATATAAACAACAAACATAGCGCCGATTGTTGGTTGTAAGGAATGATCGCAACGAGGAGTGTGAATATGATTCTAACCGGAGACTTACTCTTTATTTCCGATCACGCTATTTACTCGTAACCGTAGAATGACGGTCCGAGTCAAAGTTGTGATAAAAAACAACTAAAAATTAAATATAAAGGTAAAAAGTAGTAAAAATTAATAAAACATGTCTGGTTAGTCACGCAATAGAAATCGTCACGTGACAAAAGTTTTTTCGGAACAAGCTGTGTTGGGGGTGATCAAATGGAAAATTGGAAACAGGGGTGATCAATGAATAAGTTATTTCTCTCGCCTTTTGTTGGGCGGTGAGTCACTAAAATGTCTGAATTTTCCAACAATAAGCGTGAACGCTGCCGGGCACAAACTAGGGGACCAATTTAGCATAAACTACATTGTAAATTGAACCCCCACTAAAAACTTATTTTGGAAGGGAATTTTCAAAAAACAGAAAATAGGATTTTCTTCTAGACATAATAAGGAGTAAACCCTTAGATTTTCAGCCCTCTAGTTCCATTGGTCCGGCCTGTACGCATGACACACACACATATAGTTAGATAGCCAGCCAGTCAGACCCACATAAAAACTGAAGAAACCTAAGTTGACAGTTTTGGTGTCAGTTTTGATTGACTGTTTCTAATATTGAGAGAATCACTTTTATGAAGGCTATCCATTAAATGCATTACACTTGAGCGATGTTATTAGTAAAATAAGAGTAATGACTGTTACTGCAGGAGCAATCTGCAGGTTCGTTTGAATGCCAGTTTATCTTTGCGGTTAATTATATTGTTGCAGCCTTATTAAAAACGAAATCCTAAAACTAATTTAATCAGCGATGGACAAATACGCCTAGGCAGCTTTGCATAGTGCGTAACGATTTTCGTTGTTATTACGAGAAACCAGATTTAGAAACTCAGAGACACCTCTTTGGCAATTGGCTTTAGCACTGAACAGCAAATTACAGAATAATTGTCTGTGCGTGTGATATGGATCAAGTAATTAGAGATACAACACCGAAAAGTTTTCTCCAGTCGCAGCTAATTTGACCTCTGTCATATAACCGAAGTTCATGATTATACGTTTGAAGCGTGTTCTTGAATATTTACAGAGACCAGCTACGTGAGGCACCGTGCTGGGCTATATAAACATGTGCTATCATATGTGTGTGAGAGAGGGAGAGCGAGAGAGAGAGGTAGTCTACAGACAGTCTAGAGACAGAGACAGATATGAACGTGCATTTACGCTCACAAGCAGCCATTGGTCTGTATGCGTGGGTAATTATCCTGAATCTACACGAGCGTTAGAGTATTGTACATTAAGTCTGAACTGCCATTGCACATTAGAAATCTTACTTTAAGATTAATTAGAAAATTGAAGCAATATCGAGACTTCATGTTATAAAATTAAGAACCATTTCAGAATATCAGCAAGACCTTATCGCTTGGGACGCACACATCTTGAAATACATCTATGTCGAGAACTCATCCTCTGTGGCTAAACGCTGTGTGATTGACCTCATCGCATATATACCAGCTGTCATATACATGTCTTTATGCGTTGAGTAAAAGAAAACCAACATGGTTGCTGAAGAAGTTGTGCATTGCCGATCAGTGTTAATTTTAGAACCCAAGTCAAAGTCAGGATTTTAAATGCTTGGTAGATTAACACAAAACGATCTCCCTGCACGCTACGTTTGGTGCAAGCTCAAAATAATGGAACACCCAGCCGTGATCGAACTCATTAAACTACACCTTTTAACTTTGATTTCCAAATTTTTAACTTTGATTTCAAAACCTTTAACTTTGACTTCAGAACCTTTAAATTTGCCTTCAGAACTTTTAACTTTGAATTCAGAACTTTTAAATTTGCCTTCAGAACTTTTAAGTTTTCCTTCAGAACTTTTAACTTTGCCTTCAGAACTTTTAACTATGACGTCAGAACTTTTAAATTTGCTTTCAGACCTTTTTAACTTTGCCTTCAGAACTTTTAACTTTGACTTCTGAACTTTTAATTTTGCCTTCAGATCTTTTAACTTTGAATTCAGAACTTTTAAATTTGCTTCAGAACTTTTATTTTTGCCTTCAGAACTTTTAAGTTTTCCTTCAGAACTTTTAACTTTGCCTTCAGAACTTTTAAGTTTTCCTTCAGAACTTTTAACTTTGCCTTCAGAACTTTTAACTATGACGTCAGAACTTTTAAATTTGCTTTCAGACCTTTTTAACTTTGCCTTCAGAACTTTTAACTTTGACTTCTGAACTTTTAATTTTGCCTTCAGATCTTTTAACTTTGAATTCAGAACTTTTAAATTTGCTTCAGAACTTTTATTTTTGCCTTCAGAACTTTTAAGTTTTCCTTCAGAACTTTTAACTTTGCCTTCAGAACTTTTAAATTTGCTTTCAGAACTTTTTAACTTTGCCTTCAGAACTTTTAACTTTGACTTCTGAACTTTTAATTTTGCCTTTAGAACTTTTAACTTTGAATTCAGAACTTTTAAATTTGCCTTCAGAACTTTTATTTTTGCCTTCAGAACTTTTAAATGTGCCTTCAGGACTTTTAAATTTGCCTTCAGAACTTTTAAATCTGCCTTCAGAACTTTTAACTTTGCCTTCAGAGCTTTTAACTTTAACTTCTGAACTTTTAATTTTGCCTTCAGAACTTTAACTTTGACTTCAGACACTGTTACAAAAAAATATTTTTCATTATCGTGTACTTTTTATTTCACGATCTTGTGTTCCTTTCAAATATTTGATTACTGGAAAGATTTTGAAACATTTATGATTGGAATAACTAAATACATCCTTATTAATTTCTACGTTATTCTTCTAAATTGTTTATGTACTATTCTTACTCATTATGCGGTATTTATCATGGCATTTGTACTCTAATACAAAAAAGTAATTTAAATAAAAATAAAAGAAATTGAATCATTCAAATCCTTAAAATAAAATAAAATATAATCAAAGAACGACTATATCTATGTACATGACATTACTTATACACTCAACAAACAGTACAAAAACCTCTGAGATGCATAAAGGTCTTATGAAGGTAACGTTCTCACCATTTAGAACAGCAGGGAAGACTGAAGTAGAATGCTGATAAGCGTTGACACAATCTGATCCCGACAAGAGCTTGGTTAATATTGAACTCCAGAAAAGCCATTCTTTGTCAAAGTTAAAATTTAAAAGTTCTGAGGTCAAAGTTAAAAGTTCTGAAGTCAAAGTTAAACAG
This sequence comes from Architeuthis dux, assembly GCA_006491835.1. Taxonomy (NCBI): domain Eukaryota; kingdom Metazoa; phylum Mollusca; class Cephalopoda; order Oegopsida; family Architeuthidae; genus Architeuthis; species Architeuthis dux. Next base: position 443,596 of record VCCN01005986.1, on the reverse strand, counting down.
GTGTAGCAATGTCTAAGAGGACTAGCCTGCTGACCATTGCTCTGTAGCCCACGTGCCTTTTTTTAAAATTAAAAGAATATATAATCGAATTACAGGATAACTCTATTTTGTAAGGAGATGCATGCACGTAAACTATTTGTTAACAAAACATTCATGCCGAAGATAAAAGTTGTCGCCTCAACACGGGAGAGAGAGAGAGGTAGTCTACAGACAGTCTAGAGACAGAGACAGATATGAACGTGCATTTACGCTCACAAGCAGCCATTGGTCTGTATGCGTGGGTAATTATCCTGAATCTACACGAGCGTTAGATTATTGTACATAAAGTCTGAACTGCCATTGCACATTAGAAATCTTACTTTAAGATTAATTAGAAAATTGAAGCAATATCTAGACTTCATGTTATAAAATTAAGAACCATTTCAGAATATCAGCAAGACCTTATTGCTTGGGACGCACACATCTTGAAATACATCTATGTACGGGACATACAAAATAATACACTGTGGTCATCAACAATGATAAGCAAAATATCGCAATTGATAAACTAAAAACCCCTTTCATTGAAACAACACCGGATGATTCAAACATAAACCAAGAAACATCAACAAAAACAGCACTCACACAACATACACGACAAACGCAACAAACATCACAGACGCAACCTATACAAAACACAACATGAACGGGACGTCGCGTTCGACTACCAACAAAACTGTGTGTCGTGTAACGGTCACAGACCAGTAAAATAGCACTGATAACAGCTACCGCTCCTTTCTTTCCGAAGAAGATTTAAAATTACCGTTATCTTGTCCCTGACGTTGCAGCCAAATCCACCAACGGGGAAGCTCTTCCAGGAAATAATGACATCCGGCTCATAGAGGCATTTAAATTTTTTGGCTGGCTAATTCTCTCTGTCCATTTTCGCTACTGCCAACACGAATCGAGGTAAGGTGAAGGTTTTCACCGTTCCATTCTTTCTATGCTTTCTTTTCTTTAATTTCTACAGTCTAGACATTTCTACTCATTTAAGGTCTTTCTAAAAACATCCCTTTTTTCCTAGATACTTTTCCCGTTCGGAGAAGTCGCACTTTTTGGCATTTACATTTTACTGATTCTTACGACAAAGGGCTGCATTATCTTAGATATTAAATATAGCCGTATTATCTTCATTGCTAGTTTTTAATCACTACATCTAACACCGTTCTTCATTTTAAGGAACGGTCTCTAATTTACCTTGACGGTTATATTCGTTTTTTAACTCTTTTTTATTGTATTATAATTAATAAATACATATATTTTCTCGGTTATAAAAGTGATTGGTTATTTTTAACTTTACGTTTTCTGTTTATTTCTTGTTCTAACTATTTGTCAAATCCGTACAAAGGACGTAAATCGTGGCTTTACTAATTCTTACACTCGTGCAAAAGTACTTACAGAAATTCTGATTTAAAAGAACATTAGCATTATTCTCGGAACATACCTTACAAAGTATATGTTCTAGGAGTTTTGTTGGAAGATAATTCACACATAACCTCCAACACATGTCTATCATTGGTAACGCAAAACATTATTAATTAGAAAAACATTCCATAACAACAGGTCAGTCAAAGTTTAATTTCAACTATGAAATGGGGTCCTAAAGTAGAAAACTAAGGATGGCTCTCTTGGCTTATCAGGACGTGTGTGTGTCAATGCACAGAATGTTTGTTTGTTTTGGATATTTTCAGGGCCAAACTAACTGGTGTACACCTTATAGCGTTATTCCGATTCCAGAAACTGTTGACTTTACATGAAATGTATTATTTACCTCTGTCATTTTCAATTGTTTTATGTTTTTCAATTCTTACTTTTAACTAATTCTCATCGCTCATTTGCTGTTTGTTATGTTATTATTAATTTAGAAAACACCTGAGTTGGCTAGGAGAGAGTTATCTTTGTCTGAAAACATTTAGATATGTGGAGGGGAGTCTAAACCTATACTAAGTTAAAACTTAATAAGCAGAGGCAACATTCTTTTTATTTCAGGGTTGCGACTCTGACTTGGGCTCAAATGTGCTCAGGCTGCTATACCGTAGAGTTACTCATCTGAAGTGGTAGCAGACCCCCACAGTCAGCGCACATTTGATTCTGTTGGAGTGTCCAGGATCTGTACTTAAAGCTGCAGACAGCCGTACATTCATGTGTACATCTGCTTAATGTTGCTGACAGCCGTACTGTCCTGATTCTCCTCCAAATGGACGGTAGAATACTGTAGCCAACTCAGTCATCTACCAACTGCGGAATGTTGACATCCTGTGGTTCAACCACTGGTCAACTCTATTGTCGGAACATTCCCGCAATGTGGAGGAAGACCACTATAGCTAGCTCAGGCATCTGCC
>VCCN01005986.1:334535-344780 GCA_006491835.1 Architeuthis dux | reverse complement strand
TGTGTAGCGAAAGTATCTTCTACTAGCCTTCAAACAGCACGCATGCGTAACGAAATTTAAAAAAAATATTTTGATGTATCGAATCGGCTAGTCATGAAGGGAAGATATATTGACCTTTGTTGGGAAAATGGTCTTTCATGCTCTCGTCTGAATTTCTGCTTTTATTCGGAATAATATCGCCATCTTTGCAATATTTGGAAACTTTTCGACTGGCGAATTCGCCATATGTTTTAATCGTCTTTGCTTATTGATACGTTTTTGTATTTGCAAACTGTAATGGCATAATTAACTTAAAGCTCCAGAATATCATTTTTAAATTGTAAGAAAACATTCACGTTAAAAATAAAAACAAATTTAATTAAACTAAACCGATTAAAAAACGATGGATATTGTTTCTTCATTTGATTATTGAACCCTAATCAACCTTTCAATAAAAGAGATTGTGTTTCTCGTGATTCACCACCAAACGAAAATAATCTACAAAAGGACACTTCAGTAAATATATAATTAACAAACAAGAAACTATGATTGAAGTTCTTAATCTTGATTGATCACATCATTGACAGAGATTTGCAAAAAACATCTGATTAACAAACAAGAAAATGTTATTAGTTTTGTTAATACTCTTCAGAATATTTGCCAGACATTATTGCTTTTTATTCAGATATTGATTACCTTTAAGTATGTATTTCAAAGCTAATTTATGTTATTGATATTAATTAGGTCATTTCCAGGTTAAGTGATGGGTTGATCAAAAGGTTTGTTCTGTTCATAATGCGAGATGGCATTGGGAGCTTTTAGTTTCAACTTTATATAAAAAGATACCTTTCGATTGTATTGGGACAATTGTCATATTATCATGAATTTCTTTTAAATTGTCAAAATTGGCATATTTGTTTTTGATTTTAAACAAGGGAGAAAATAAGCAACGCTTTCGGCATATTATGCTTTTTATATTTTAAGAAAGGTAAAAATGCGACCCAAACGCAAAAAAGGATTTGTGCAATTTATGCAGAAGGTACTGCGAATGATTGAACGAGTTTGCTAGTCATCATCATCATCACCATGCTTTTAGCGTCCGTCGTTGGACATAGACCTTCCCCAAGATTCGCCACCTCTCTATCGCGGGCGACGCGGAGCCAGTACATTCTGAACTTATTTTTTGCCCGCCACAATTTCGCATATGATCTCTGAGGATCCACATTGTGAGTCGTGATGTCCAGCGGTTGTCTGACATTCTAACAACATGACCAGCCCATTGCCAGTTGAGTCTTCTAATGTTTTTATGATATCTCCGATCCCTGTTTATTTTCTAATATAATGTGTTGTCTTGCAGATCGCAAGACAACACATTATATTAGAAAACAAACAGGGATCGTGTGATGTTGTGCAGGATTCTCTTCTGTACACGTTGCATGGTTCTCAGTTTGAGGGGCAATCATTTGGTTAGATTCCATGTTTTAGTTCCATATGTGACCATCGGGGCGAATCATTGGTTGTAGACCCTTCTTTTTAGGATTAATAGGATTATCTTGTTTTTGAAGGTTGAGCACGCTACACAGAAAGCTTTCCAACCAAGAGTGATTATTCGCTTGATTTCTTCTTCTTGTAAGGATTTCATGGAGATTCATTGTCCTAGGTAGATGGAGTGTTTCACTTTCTTTAGCTTTGCGTTTTCGATGTTGATCGATGTGCCTTTGTCCTAAACCTGTTTTTTGCACATGAGATTTCTTTTACTGAAGTTCATGTGACGACCGACTTTCTTGCTCTCTTCATTCAGTTCGTCTAACATTATTTGGAGATCATGAAGATTCACAGCAAAAAGGATGATGTCGTCAGCAAATCTGATGTTACTTAGGTATTCTTCGTCTATTCTGATTCCTTTATTTTCCCAATCTAAGTTCTGGAAGATCATCTCAAATCAGGCAGTGAAGAGTTTGGATGAGCTTGTCCCCCTTTTTCGAGATGAAAGGCTCAGAGTCTTTGTGTAGCCTAATAAAGGAACTGCTGTGTCGGTAGATATGTCGCAAACTCGTAATTAACATACGATGGAAGTTCGAAAAGTAAGGTAGAAACATTTAATAATTCAACATGTTTATTACTATACAAATAAAATACAGTGCATATGTCACCAGCACTACTATGCTACTTTCCCACGTAGTCACCATCGAGATTGATGCACTTGTCCCATCAGTGCACGAGCGCATAAATACCCTCCTCGAAGAACGTGGCTTCAAGCGACTGGGGCCAACCGTGAATCTCTGGAATTTCTTTTCAGCATTTGGAACGGTATAGGGGAGCTGATGAGGACTTTCTGATGATACCTGGGTGCATCACGTTACGCTGGAGAAAAAGGTTGATTTCATGACTTGGAAACATCAATCGTCACCGACCCCCCCCCCCATTCAAATTGATGGCAACTGTGTTCTGGCGTTGCCCAGGAAAAAAATGTAAAATATAACAACATAGGAAAACAAATGATATGTTATAGAGATTTAATAAATATACGCCCTAGCAAACCCGCACAGGCCCGCGTAGTCCCTCCTAAAACCTTAGAAAATAATGTGCTCACTTTTGGAGTTGGTAGTTTGCACATGAGAGCAGACCATCGCAGTTAAATAGTATCCATGCTTTGTTGTCGTGTTTGGGTTGGGGTTAGGGTTAGGGATATGGCCAGGTTTTTTGCTCAAAGAAAAACATATTTTATTGTCGTGTTAGGGTCAGATTCTTTAAAAAATACTGCCAAACACGGAAAGAGAAATTCACGTCCGCAGATTTCCTACGATGAACGGAAAGTAAGAATCCAGTTTAGCATTATAGCGTAAATAAGCCCCCACCTCTCAAACCTTTAAACTTCTTTTCTCACAACTGACACATTTCTGGAAGGTTTGAAGGTCTAATGGATTGAAAGCATATAAGATAAAAATTAAAAATAAATGAGTTTTGCAACGTAGAAAAAAGATCCTCAGAGAATCGAACTACTAACAACGTCATTAAAATGCAGCCCAATAACCACTACAATATGACCAATTGTGTGTTGCTACTATATAAATATAAGTAAACGTTAAGTATGAATTAAGCTGTATTCAGACTATATCAAAATATTAAGATTCTGAATATTTATATCGGGCAGGCGCTGCAGCGCACTGCCTTTAATATGATTAAGTTAGGATTTTACACAAAGCGACGATTTTAATTTTGATATAACTTTTGTAAAACTCAAACAATTTTAATAAAATCTATGTCATCTTGTAGAGACTTTCATTGTGAGAAACCTTTCTATCACATCAAGTCACGCAAGTTGCTCTGAAAAACTCTAGATAAAAAGTTTTAGGAAATTCTATTTAATAAGTTAATGCACGCCTAAACTGCAGAACTGAATTTGATGAAACAGGCATATGTAATATGAAAAGTCAGGCACATGTGATTTGTAATCAGAAATAAATCGCTCATCAGATAAATGCCTTCGCGGCGATTAGAACGTCCAGATTTTAACCAAAAGATTGGTGGTTCGAATCCATCTGGGACAGCATCTTTTTCTAAAAGTTGACGACAAATTTCCTTGTAGTGGTGTGTATACATCTAACTACAATTGGAGAAATCTGTGTGCGTGTGTGCGTGTGTGTGTGTCTCTCTCTCTCTCTCTCTCTCTCTCTCTCTGTATATTCACCGCGACTACTCGACAACTGGTTATTGTACGAAGTTGACATTTGCCAGATATATTAGTCAGCACACAAGGCAGTGCAGAGTTTGGAGTTGTTTGGGTCAGCGCGTTGGCAACACTGGAGAGAAGTAACCGAAATACTTCGATGCCGTAGTTTTGTACGACGGACGGAAAATTATTTTACATGGCAATTATGGCAGGCTGCTCTACGCAACATAATGTCCGGCCCCTTCCAACATGCACTTTTGGAACGGGCACTGTCCTAGTTAATATTAATTTGAAACAGTTTCTTTTTTATTTTTCGAGGCTGAGAAATGAAAAATATTTTGTAAGTCAGGCACATGTGAATTGGAATCAATTTGTTTTAAAGCTTCGTCTTGTCATGTGTATGCCCTTTTGGCGTAACTGGTTAGAGCGTTCGGCTATTAACCGGAAGGTTGATGGTTCGAATCCACCCGATTTTCAATCGAAAATATCCCTGGATCCACCAAATATTTCATCAATTATTCCTTAGCCCATGGCCAACCATTCGACAAAATGTCATTGGAATTCATTGAGAACTTTTGGAGATATTGTGGGGACAAAGGTGATTTTAGACCAAAGTGTTTTAGACAAAACTGATATTTGCTAAAGTGATGTAGACGAAAGTGCTGTGCCCAACCAAAACCGTTTTTGTTATACACGTCGACACAACGATTTTGCTTTGTAGATATACATTATTAGATTATTTTCCAGCTTAATTCTGAGCTGTTATCTCCCCTTTTAGAAAAGGCATGGCCTGTTCGTAGAATATTTTAACCTTTGCCATTTCGGTATCATCAGAGGAATCCAAGAGTCAGAGAGAGGTAATTGTTATTTTGTCTTTCATCTTAATTCCTGTTGCTTTATATCGCAACTTAAGATCTTCATTCCGCTATCATTAGTAAGCAACATGGATCAGAAATGAAGAATGAGCCTCCAGCGATATTCGAATTTGCACCCCGATCCTCGGCAGTGTGCCTTTTCATGGCAGCTGCCTTACCGATTAGAGCAATGGGTAACAATCATTTAAATCTAGCCATATACCTTTATTCTTTATTTTCCTAGAATGCCTGACACACCAATCTTTTGTTTAACTAGTATTACTAGTATTACTTGTAATATCATTCAAATATCGTTAAATCAGTGTTCTTCACACTTTAACTACTCGGTGGACACTTTTCAATAATTAAATTATCTAGGGAACCCCTTCAAAAGCAACTTTTCCTTCTATACATATATATTTACATGTGTATGTAACTATTGGATGTTGGACTTGTTTATGGAATTATCCGAATGTGTATAAAACCAAATAGAAAATATACATTCGAATGGAAAAGTAAGAACGAGGTTTACTGAGGAAAAATAGATATATGATCGACTACTGACTGAACAGCGTTCGTGTCACGTAGATAACCAAGATGTTTTTAATTAAAAAGCCAACATGTTGTTAATGTTTTCTTATATAAAAAGTACTGTTTGTGTTAAAGAAATAAAATAAAGACATGTAAAAGTGGTGAAGGTATCGTTTATCTAATAAAGAATTATTAAGTATATTGCAAAAATGTGACTTTGTTTCGCAGAACCCCTGCAAAGGTCGTGTGGAACCCAGGGGTTCCGCGGAACACAGTTTGAATACAGCTGCTTTAAATGAATCATTGTCAGTTAATATTAATTTTTAAGTAGTGTCAAAAATCTCAATACAATTGAAGAAATATGTGTGTGTGCGCGCGCATGCGTGCACCGCATTTACTCAACAAGCGGCCATTGTACGCCATTTGCCAGATATATTTGTCAGCACACAAGGCAGTGCAGTATCGAGTTTGATGTTGTTTGGATCAGCGGTTCTCGAGAAATCTAATAAAGATAAATTTAAAAAAATCAAAGAGTATAGATCTTTCTTCATAGTTTCTATGAATTATTTCCCTTGATTTCCGCTCATTAGAGTTATCTAAATTTAGATATAAAATATCTAAATTGGCGACAGAAGTAACCAAAATACTTCGAAGCCGTAGTTTTGTACGACGGACGGAAAATTATTTTACATGACACTATGGCAGGCTGCTCCACGCACCATAAAGTCCGGCCTGTTCCAGACATGCACCTTTGGAACGAACACTACCCTAGTTAATAATAATAACCAAATCTAATTTAACATAAATTACCTGTAATGTTGGGACTGTGGTGAAGTGACTAAATCACCGAGACTCCTGAATGAAGAGACCAAATTTTAAACCCTTGTGTTCGGCTAACGAGATATTTTATGAGAGATTTATTTGTCCTGGGTATTCCTACTCTGACAGTGAATCGGATTGTAATTCAAAGCAATTCGTGGATGTTGATGAAGGCAGTAAAAGTAATGATTGTCCTGGAGCAGCTGACGAGATATTTCGCCGACATTACGGTCCCAAGTGGTTAATAACCGTTATTTTTCATTGGAAAGAATTGCAAATAAAGATTATAGTTGGTAGGTAAATCTGCATGTCAGACATTTATAGATTTAATTGTCAAGAGAAAAATGTATATGTTTGTCTGTCACTTGATCTCCAATGAAAGCTACCAGTCGCTGCTAATGTGAGAACTCAACGAGAAATATGCTAAGGAGTAAGCACAGCGTTCTTTGTAATATAATTTCAAGTTTCCAATAATATAACTTAGCAGAACTCTATTGCAAAAAGATAGAAGTGGTGTATTAAAAATAAGACAACTCAATATCTTACCTTGTAACTGTCATCATCTCACGGGCTTAACGCATTCTTATATATCCCCCATACATACCACCAAGGTAACCAGTCGTGAGCCCGGATGGTGCAAGTTGGGTAACCGTGTTGGTGGTAACGTGTGGAACCACTGGAGCGTGGTGTGCTATCGAGCTAGTCGAAACTGCTGGAAATCCATAATAGAAGGGATATTGGTTCACTGTTCTTGTACCATAGCTGGGAAGGCCTGCATAGCCGTAGGGCATATAACCACCGTAGGGTATATAACCACCAAGTCCCCAGGGGTAACCCCATCCATAATTGTAACCAGGATAGTACCATGGGTTAAACAAATCTAAAAAAGAAAAGTATTATTAGATACATCATCATCATCAATAATATTATCATCTACATTATTATTATTATTATTATTATAAATAATACTATTACCAAAAAAGATGGGGCACAAATTCAAGATTTGTGTGTCATAACCGTTGGCCTCCAGGAGGGTCCCGGTCATCATCCTGCGACACAATTCCGGCTCGTGTTTGCTTGGTAGCCTACAGGAGGGACACAGTAGTTACCGAGCGACTGTAGGCCAACAGAATAAGAAAATAGGGGTTACAGAAAATGCATGCTCACAATATGGAGTGGAAATAACACTGTAAAGACATCAATTCAAGCGAAAAGATTCTGAAAAGGAACTGGTTATCAGAGATAGAACATCGACTTCCCAACGGAAGAAGTAAAAGCTCTGATACAAACCCTAAAAGAATCGATGAAAGAGAAGAGGCCACTGCCATCCCTTAGGGGCAAGGACTAGAACAAAGTAAAAGATTCAACTGAACCTGATCAACGCTGGTGCAAAACTCGTAACAGACATATTTACGACACAAGAAGAGAACCCGACAACAGGAACAAAATTCCCTGCCTAGGAAAGGAGATTAGAAAAACAGATCGCCCAACTGCAGAGACGAAGGATTACTGAAAAACACATCGCACACGAACGAAACACGAGCAAGACTATGGAACACATACAAGATTTGAAAAAGGGATACTCGCTGCAGTGGAAGAAATACACCAAAGAAGACTAGCCATAGAAGCAAGACTAAAGAGATATGATTTTCCAATACACACAGAACCGTAGTTTCCAAAACAACGGAAGAAAATGTTACCAAGACTTGAATGAAGAAAGAAGACAGAATATAAAGCCGAGAAGCAAAGAACTTCTGGAACGACACATGGGGATGTAAAAAGTAACACAACGAATCACCAGAATAGTTAGAGAATATTAAAAAAGAACTCCAAGACCATAGTGGAGGGAGGAAAATATAATTGTATACGACCGAAAATAGCCAACTGGAAAGCACGAGGATCTGATGGGAAAGAAAAGGACTTTTACCAGAAGAACAGAAAAGGTGCAGAAAAGAAACCAAAGGAGCGAATGGCCTGCTCTACATAGACCAGATGATTCTAAAAGAGGTATGCAAGAGAAGGAAAATGTGGCAATGCAGGGCCGTAGACGCGGGGGACACGTGCCCCCCCAATAATTCCCTAAGCATAATACGACTCACTGTTTTAGTGCAGCTGTGTTCAACACTGGATTTGATATTTTATATAATATTAAAGGACTTGTTTTTTTTATCAGGCGCGCAACTAGGTAGTGTTGTGCATATATTTTTGAAAGCGGATAAGACATTGTCCAGCCATCTAGAAAGACTATCCAATCCATTTTTAGGACACGGCATGCACGATCGGGGTCCCTTTGCACTAACTAAACCATAGCCTTCGGTGCCTTTAAATGCTGAACAAGTTTTTATGTGGAAACATTCCAGTTGTGCACTTTGCAAGCCTGTTAGGGTGAGTAAAATCAAATAGGAGCACTGCGTCACACTGCCAAATCTTTTATGGGATAATGTAAATGTGCCCCCCCCCCCAATCCAAAAATGACGTCTACGGCATTGCAATGGGATGGATTGATTACAAAAGAACATACGACATAATCCCACATAACTGGATACTCGAATGTCCCAGGATATACAAGATTAGTGTACCAGTGGTGAAAAACTGGTAAGTAAACTTGAGAGCTGCAGGAGAAAACATAGCAGAGGTGAGTATAAAAAGGGGAATATTTCACGGGGACTCTCTGTCCACACTACTATGTGTACTAAACATGATACCACTAAATAGAATCTTGAAAAACAGCAAAGGATATCAATTCTTCAGAACAAAGGCAAAGTCAACAACCTCATGTACATGGATGACATAAGAAGAACAGCGAAGAACTCGAAATGCTGTTCAACAAAGTGAAAGATTACAGCAACGACATAGGAATGGAGTTCGGAATAGAAAAATGCGCACTACTGGTTATGCGCAGGGGAAGGCTCATAACCACAGAAGGGATCGACTTAACGGATAACAGAACAATGTTCTGATTTTTTTGTTGTCCGTTAAGTCGATTCCACACAGGACCGATATAAATACCTGGGAGTTCTCGAATATGACTCGATAAAACAGGAAGAAATACCTTAGGAGAATAAGAAAAATATTAGAAACTAAGCTAAATAGCAGACATTTGATCAAAGGAATGAACATATAGGCAGTATCGGCCGTAAGATACACAAGACCATTTCAAAAAATGGACCGGCGAACTAGGAATCTCATGTCAATGCACAAGGCCCTGCACCCCGAGATGACACAGATAGACTGTATGCGAAAGGTAAGACAGAGGCAAAGGACTCATCAGCATAGAAGACTGCGTCCAAATGGTCAAAACAGGAGTAAAAAAGTATGTGCAAGCATACAGAGAAGAAATTATTGTAGCTGACACTAGCGAGTGAAAAAAGATCTTACAAACAAATCACAAATACAAAATGATCAGTAAGAAGCGTCGACATTTTTCCTGGTCGGGGTAGTTATAATTATAAAAAGCGCCCTAAGCAGTGCAACAAACAACAAAAAGACAGCAATCGAGGGAGTAGCAAAGAAGACAAGGAAGAAGAAATGGGAACAAAACAAGTTATACGGAGAATTCAAAAGAAAATATCGCAGACGAACAATCATGGACATGGCTATGCAAAGGACACCTAAACAGATGAACAGAATCCCTCATCATGGCAGCTCAAAACAAATGCACCAGAACAAACTATGACAAGGCGAAGATCAACAGAACCCAGACAAACAGCAAATGCTGCCTATGTGGAGAAAGGTACGAGACTGTAAGCCACATAACCAGTGACTGCAGTAAACTAGCCCAGAAGGTGTACAAGAACAGACACGACAGGGTAGCGACTGTTATACACTAGGAATATGCAAACGACTAGGATTCGACCATGTAGACAAATGGTACTAGCACAAACAAGAGACTGTCCTGGAAAGTAGAAGCCAACAATTACTATGGGACTTTGATATCCAAACCGACCATCTCATATAAGTGCATGCGGACCACAGAGTAAATATGAAAGTGAGTGAAAAGCTGGGAAAATACCAGGACTTGGCCCGGGAGCTAAAAAAGGTGTGGAACATGAAGGTCTGGTTAGTGCCAATAATAGTAGATACACTGGGAACTGTGACAAATAGAGATAAGAGGAAGGATTGAGACTATGCAGACCATAGCACTACTGGGGTCTGCGCGAATACTGAGGAGAGTACTGGAAATATGAGATTTGCGACCCCCAGTCGTCTGCAATAACCTAACAGCTAGAAAGGAGAAGTATAAGTAAAGTGAGGCAAGGTTGGTACGGTACAAACCACAGCCCTAGTATGATATGTGAGGACACTGATAGGAGGGATGGAGACCTGTGGAGAGTTACTATCACTCAGCCTACAGCAATGGCCACCAGACATCTTATGTGAACATGCACA
>VCCN01005986.1:225606-236276 GCA_006491835.1 Architeuthis dux | reverse complement strand
TTTGTTTTTGACACCCCACACACACATGGGCTTTTAGTGGGTGTTCAATTTGCAATGTAAGTTTATGCTAAATTGGTCCCTTAGTTTGTGTCAGGCAACATTCACGCTTGTTTTTTTGGTTTGTTGAAATTTGGCCTTTTTTTTACTTTAAAGAGAGAAGTAACTTATTCATTGATCACCTTCAACTTTTTCCAATTTTTTAATTGATCACTCCCAACACGGCATGCTGCCAAAAGATGTAGACAACATGACGGTTTCTATTGAGTGACTGACCAGTTTTTATTTTATTTTTATTTTCATTCTTTTCATTATTTATTTACTTATTTATTTACTAGTCTATCCCCGTGAAAAAGAATTTCACTTATATATTTGAATAGTTTCAAATCGTGGGTAGGATATATTTTTATCAGCAAAATTGTCGAGTGTTGCGAACAGAGAAAAAAAAGAACCACGCTGTTCGATATATAAGTAGATTTGAAATGATATTCGACAGCCTTCCAACCTCCCAAATAGCAAACAATAAAGTTGTCACCTTAGTAATCAACAATTGTCTTATTTCTAGGATTTATCTAGCTTCAGTCTTCTTTCAGTTTTCCCTTGTGGTTTGCGGAAACGACAACACCCAATAGCAGATGTTCACGCTTTTGTTCACAACGAGTACGTCTGTCTTCTGACATCTCTCATCATAGAGTGATGGGTTAGAAACTCAAAGATCTAAAGAAACTTACTTCTGGTTTCTTCTTGTGCCACTTACTTGCACGGTCAGATCCCAGTCGTTAACCCAATTCACAGTAAATCACTGTCTCCAGCCAATCATATATATTAGAAACTGTCAACATAGGATTGGTTGGTTGGATGGCTGGCTATCTATGTACATATGTATGTATCACGCGTACAGACCGCACCAATGGAGTTAGAGGGTTGAACATTTAAACATTTATTCCTTATTATGTCTTGTTTTTTTAAAAATCCCCATCCTAAATAGGTTTTTAGTGTGGGTTTCAATTTGCTAAATTGGTCCCTTAGTTTGTGTCACGCTTGTTTTTTTTTGGTGAAAATTCAGACTTTTTTTTAGTGATCACTGCCCAACAAAAGGCGAGAGAAGTAACTTATTGATTGATCAGCCCTTTTTCCAATTTTTTAATTGATCACCTCCAACACGGCATGCTGCCAAAATACGTTGTTCACGAGACGATTTCTATTGATTTCAAAAAAAATTTCTTTTGGGCTAAATTACTGCATTCACTAATTATATAATTGATAGTTTCATCTCTGTCTCTGCATAGGCGACATTTAATGTCTTGTTGCGTCTTGTATGTTTTGGTTTTGGTCTAGCTGATTTGTCCAATGGATATCCGTGCTTCATATGGGCGTGTTTTATGTATTTAACTGTTATGCGATTGGCTGGTATCTATGTATCGTGTATCTATGTTTTCATTTAGGCGTATTTGTATTTTTATCTGTGTTTATTCTTACTGTTTATAAATGTGTGTATGTGTGTGCATGTACATATATAAATGTGTGTATGTATGTGTATGTATATATAAATGTACGTGCATGTACATATATAAATGTGTGTATGTGTGTGTGTGTGTGTATATATATATTCAACTAATTTTTCCTGTTCGACAGCCACTGAACCTTTTTATTATATTATTCTCTGTATTGACATAACCTTCTGTTTTTCTGTTCATGTTTTCCTGTTTATCTGGTTGTAAATCTTACCTTCTGTATTTTGTATCTCTATTGTTAAGCTTTGTGTGTCAACTAACCTTTCTTGGCTAAGATGTTTTTGATTTAATTACTATTGTACAGCTGCTGCTCCGTTTTATTGCATTATAAATGTTTTTTTTAATTCGTCTTGTAGCTACTTCCCATTTTGTGTATTGATTTTTAAATCCTTTATTTTGTCAAACTCCAGTCCAAATCTGGAGTTGGCTTTGTTTTTTTCAAGACAACAACAACAACAATCATTCACCTAATTTTCGAAGTCTGGATTTAACTTTGTTTTTCTACCGTAACAACAAAAACAACAACAATCCTTACCTAATTTACGGGAGGAAACTGCACGTTAAATCAGACCGATTTGATTTGAAATCACGACCAACTGATCAGTAGGCGGCTCTCTTACTGAGCTACATGAAGGCCGAGACAGATAAGACGCAGCAGAATAGTAAACGTGACCTGTCTTAGAGACAGAGATGAAACTGTTAATCATATAGTAAGCGAATTCGGCGAATTAAATCGGGAGTACAAATAAACTTGACTGGGTGGTGATCCATTGGGAACTGAGATTTGATCATGCAAATTATGGGAAGATGCACAAACCAGAAGATGTCTGAGAGAATGAAAAATGTAGAATTCTACGGGACATGAAAATGGATCGCCCCGTCCAGCCTAGGAGCACAGATTAAGCCACCAGAAACGAAAGAAACAACAATCTTGAAATAATGTCGTTATTCCAGTAGGCTACAAAGTTGAACCGAAAGTAAAAAGCTGAATAAATATCTTGATCATGCCAAAGAACTGAATCATTAGTGGAATATGTAGGTGACTATTGTACCCATTATTATTGGCATGCTTGCAACACCCCCGAAGAACATTGCAAGAAGATTAAAAGAATACGAAACCCAACCCGAAGAACTGAAACCATCCAGAAAACAGCATTACTAAAATCATCAAGACTATTAAACAGTGATAGAGTATTGAGGAGGCTTGCTGTCACCTGATCTCTATTTAATGCCGCCAGATACTATTGGTGTGAAAATTCAACGAGCAAAAACTATATTAACATTTCTGTCATTGTTACTATTGTTATATGTTATAGTATGATATATATATATATATATATATGAGCGGCCCAAATCGTAAATGTGAATAAAGAAACGATCGAACCCGCGTCCACCTTGGAAGCCACCTATACGCGGTGCTGTTCTACCGACTGAACTAACGAAGATCAGATCATATCTTATCTTGATTTATTGTTGATGTTTTCTTTTTATTATTATTTTATTATTAAACAGCTTTAATGTTGGAGTCAGGAGAATTTGCTCTTCCAAGCTGCAGCGAATTGTAGAAAACAATCAGTGAACAAGCATGGCTGCTGCATGGTCAAACGCCACTCCTACCTCTATTCCAGCTGAAGATGATTACTGCCACCTTTGTACTGTATATAGAATAAATAAATTCGTAGATATGTATAAGACTTTTCAGTTTGACTCAGTTGATAAGAAGTCGCTTAACAGTCACGTGGTCGTACTTTCAAATCACGGTAGGAAAATGTTAATTTTATATATCCATTCCTACTTCTACTTCCTTTCGTATTTGTAACATAAAATCTCGTACATGTGGCTCAGTCGGTAAGAGGGCCGCCTACCGATCACTTGGTCGGTAGAGAAATGTTAATTTTATATATCGGTTTGGTTTAACGTGACAGGACAGACAAACAGTGAAGAGTTTACTCCCCTAAATTAGGTGAGGACTGTTCTTGTTGTTCTTGTTACGGGAGGAAAACAAAGTCAGCTCCAACTAGGACTGGAATTTGACAACATCTGATCTAAATTGTAGAGTGGGTGTCTGTTTCTTTAAAGGCTCAATAGAAGAGTTGATTCCTGTAAACAGGTGTGTGCAGAATAACAGCAGGTCGCAATTTGAGAGAGAAGCAGCCACGCTGCATAAGAACTGAGCCCCTGGCAGAATAAGTCAGAGTCATTAATGATTACAGGATGGTAGACTGCTGGTGCCAACTGAACGAATCACTGTTTAGAAAGCCTGGGTGCAGCATTGAATATCAGATTTGGAAAAGAATTGGTTGAAACTGAGCATATGACTGTGCCAAGTTGTAAGTTTTCACCTGACGGGCAGAAGACAAGCGGATGTGAATTCCGGCTAAGAAGAAGAATGTATTGGTGCATTGTGATCGTCATAAAAACCTGTTAATAAAAAAGAATAAAGTCCTGGTCTCGACCAGACTTGAAACTTGCAAGGATCACTAAGCTGACGCATGCAACAGAAATCGGGTCTTCGTCACCGGGAGTCATTGGGGGTTGTCTCTTAAAAGACGGACGTTTTACTTATACCTATTCTCGTAAGATCATCAAAGTTAAGCAACGTCGTCTTGGTCATTTCCTAGATAAGTTACCGTCTGGGAAACCCAGATACCGTAAGGCCTCCCCTAGAGGTCAAGAGGTCGGGATATGGCTAACAACTGTAGATCGGAAAACCCAATTTGTTGCAGAAACATCGCCGATTGTCGATGGCCTATGTGGCTAAATGGACAGATATATACCCAAAAGGATTGTTGTGGCAAAATGGACAGATATGTACCCAAAAGGATTGTTGTGACTAAATATTTGGGAATGCATGGCTTTTTTCCAAACTCGACTGACGTTAATAAATCCATACAGGATGTATGTCGTCGTCGTCGTCGTCGCTGCTGCTGCTGCTGCTGCTGCTGCTGCTACTACTACTACTACTACTTATCAAAATCACATATAAGTAACCGTCACCCAAACTGTCTTGCTGGCTATGCACGTATCGCGCGTACAGGCCGCACCAATGATGCTAGAGTGCTGACAATTTAAACATCTACTCCTTAATATGTCTAGAAAAAACCTTTTTTTGTTTTTTGAATACCCTCCCCCAATATGTTTTTAGCGGGGGTGGGGGGGGGGGGGGGGGCAATTTACAATTAAAGTTTATGCTGAAGGCAACATTCCTTTTGAAAATTCAGTGAACTTATTTAGTGAACTCTGACCCACAAAAGGCGAGAGAAGAAACTTATTCATTGCCCACCACTTATTCCAATTTTTTAATTGATCACCCCTAACACGGAATTCTGCCAAAAGACGTTGATCACGTGACGGTATCGATTGAGTGACTAACCAAACCTGTTCAGCCTGTAAGATCTTTTAATCTGCGGTCGAGTTACTTTTAGAGGGAAAGTTTACTCGCCCCAAATTAATTTGTCTCAACCGAAATACTTATGCAAAGAAGATTGACTCGGGCCTAAAAGAAAAAACATCATATAAAGTGTAATGAACTATGGAGCCTTTAATCTCATTGTTTTACCTTTCCTCCTCCTCCACGTAGAATGAAGACCTTTCAAAGTCAGGTGAACGAACTTTGCAAAGAAAAAAGGTTACATACAGGATACGTAAAAGATACATTGACATTGTCGTCTTTGAAGTTCGTACGACGAGAAATCTATTTGGGTTGTTTATTTCCGCTCAGTCCGCCCCTGATAATAATTCAGTTGAATATTAAAAAAAATATAATGAATGTGATAAAAGATCTCTTTCAACTCGACCAGCGGTCGAGAGAGCTTAGAAACGTACATGCCCGAGGGAGAGAGTTGACTCGACTCGAGTGGTTGAGTTAAATCTTACAGGCTGCCTCTAATGTTAGTTTTTTTAAAATTATAATTACTCCTCCTCCTCCTTCTCCTCCTCCTTCTCCTCCTCCCCCTCCTCCTCATCATCATCATCAAAATTACATATCTAACTATTCTTCTCGATATTATTAATCCCTTTCCACGAATACAATTTAATAGTGTAATACTAAATTGTTACTATTACCTCATGTAGTAGTAATAGTAATATCATGTTATTACTATTTAGCAGTTTCATAACTATATCATACTGATTAATTACTTTCAATATCGTACAGAACAATAGTTTGACAGGTCTAAGGATCAAAATACAGTTTAGTGTCTGTGTTAGATATTAAACAGACATCTTTGTACAATATTATAAGAATAAAGATATCAATTCTCTGAACTGTTTATATTCTATCTATGTATTTATTCCCTAACGTAGGATGTTGTCTGAGATAATAAAAAAAAGAAAAGAAATGGCAGATATTTTAATTCTTAAATTCATACGCCATTTGTAACCGCTCTGGAACTTTTCAATGAATAGGATAGAAAATGGAACTCTTTTGTGAATTGAATTAAAGAAAAAGAAAAGATAAATTACCAAAAGGTGCAAGGTAGGTAACTTCAATCATGTTTCAGGCTGTTAGGATTTGGATTTTGTTCATCGGAATCAATTAAGGTTGAATGTCATGTCATCCAAATCGCCGTAGGGAGAACCAAAGTTGTTTGTACTGGGCGACGATGAAGAACTAATTTTCCGGCTCAAATGTGTCAGATTTGTAATAAGTCTCAAAATATAAACCCAAATTTTAACTAATGTTGTTCTAATTAAACAAGAGGTTAAGATGACTTCTCAAAAACATTAGTAATTATTTTTAATCCAGAAAAAAAGGAGATTGTTATTGTATTTTCAGTACAGCGAGTAGTGTGGGTTTTGATGTAGTACAGTTATGGTATTTCTGTACAAATTACTGGAAGTATTAGCTGGAAAAAAAACACATTAAATTATAATAAAACCTTCAGTATGGTTTTGAACAGTGTTGTGTTCTTGTGGTTCTTGTTGTGGTAGCTGTGTGAAATTAGAATGCGTTTTGATTCGTAATCTGTTTAAGCGTGTAAAAGAAAAGATAACACGTGTGATAGGGTTGATTAGCCTGGTAAGAAGTGCGCCTTCACCGTTCCCACTTCCGGTTCCCGCTTTTGGGGACCGGAAACGGAATGGGGTTTGCTGGGAGCTTGCCTCGGCATGTTTATTGATACAGATATATTTATATAAACATTATAAACAGCACGGAACATTTTGGAACGTATTAACCGCACTAATCAAGGTATACCTGTATATTCATAAAATATCGGATTTAAAGCATGCATGCACATTTATATATGTAAGTATATTTATGTCAGTCCAATGAATTCTGTGTGTATGGATTCATTAATATAGCCTTGTACCAGATTGAGCCCATTATCATAAATAAACATATATGGGTGCCTAGTAAATAATTATGTGGCTGAGATATTGTGCATTTCCCCCGGACACACAACACAATCTTCTTACTACCAGTTGGCCTTGTACCGTACTAAGCTTAGTAAATATAAATTGTATAGCATTGGCTGTTAATGTTTTTGATATATTTACTCAGTAACGTCTAAAAACCTTCAGATAAAACCTTTTTTGTAGTTGTTGTTTATGTAACACATACGCTATAACGATATTAGTTGCCTCACTTCCTTGCCGCGTTGCCAATTTAGACATGTATGGGTAAAATAAAGAGTATGGTGAAGTGAGTAACACCACCTCGAAGAACTAGCCGATACAGAGAAACTTGTGATATGTGAAGCCAGAGCAGGGACTGCTGATGCCGTACCCAGCGTAAGGTCCCTATCTTACTTACTTTTACTAAACAAAAAAAGGGATTGATTTTGTTTATATTTCAGTGTTAATTCACATTATTCTAAGAATATTATTTTGTTTGATTTGACATACGGGGAATTGAACGCAAATCTAAAAGTGGTTCTAAGCACGAGACTAGTGGTACTCCCCCTTACCGCTGGGGATTTATTTAGAAAAAGTTTGTTCTTCACACTGATAACTAAACATAAGATCTGGTTAGTCACGCAATAGAAACAGTCACTTGACCAACGTCCTTTGGCAGCATGGCATGTTGGAGGGCGGGGGGTGATCAATGAATAAGTCTCGCCTTTTGATGGATCATTATAAAGTCCGAATTTTCGAAAAACAAGCGAAAACGCAACTGAACACAGACTTAGGGACACATTTAGCATAAACTTACATTGTAAATTGAACCCGCCACAAAAAACTTATTTCTGGAAGGAATTTTGTAAAACCAAAGAAAAAAACGTTTTTTCTAGACATAATAAGGAGTAAATGTTAAAATTTCCAACCCTCTACTCCATTGGGGCAGGCCTCTTACGCGTGATACATACATAGTCAGCCAGTCAGTCAGACCAACTTAAACACCGAAGAAACCTGTCTTGACAGTTTTTGTGACAGTTTTGGTTTACGGTTTCTAAAATCTAGCCAGAGCCAAAGAATTTATTGAAACTCTACAAGATTGGGAATTTAGCGTATTTAATTTGGTTTAGGTGGGGTTTCATTACGAATTACAATGTATTGCCTTCTTAAAGTGAAACCCAACCCAGAATGTGATTGAAGAATTTCGCATTTAGAAAACTTAATTATCACTGACAGGAGGATGTTGACTTGACAAAAGTGATATTACAAAGGGCCCAGGGAAGATTGTGTTAAAAATGATGAGAGCCTGTCTGTGTTGAAATCAGCATTCAAAATCCTGGCTTTTACCTAGTCTCAAACGTGGATCTCTGTCACTGATGGGACATATGTAACTATTTATATAAACACGCCAGACCCACACGCAGGAGGTCCCGGGTTCAATTCCCGATATGAGCGAAGAGCGTGGAAAACTCTTCATTGTGACACATTCCCCTGTGTACTCAGCAGCCTAATTGAGTACACTCTAAGCTGTGTGATTAGGGTGGAGGTATCCCTTCGGTGGACTTGCATCATGCCAGGGGGGCGGGCTGGTCATACTAACTGGTAGGAATAACGTCCTGGTCTTTGAAACTTTCAACGACCACTAATCCGACGCATGCAAATGAAACCGGAACTTCGCCACCGGTCGTATACACACCCATGGGAGTTGTCTCTTTTCAACCACAATGCAGTCTCAGAGTCATTTTCTAATACAGGTTTCGGAGGTTGGGAGTGGTGGTAGGTACAGGAGACTAGGGTGTAAGAAAGAGAGGATATGGGTGCCCACTGCCTCTATAATGGCTCGCTGTAAAACAAACGCTGAACGCTATTTTCGCTTTTCGCCTTTTTTTCGTATAAGCGAAACAAACGGCACAAAGGAACTTTTGAAAAGCGGGAGATATCCATAGTTGGGAATGCATCTGCTAACTCTCAGCTACCAGCCTGCTGCTCTGCCCCTGAGTTCGAACAAATGAATATTTGAAGGCGTAACAAGAAACGAAACGATCTTTGCAGACCAATAATGTTTATACAGTGTAGCTACTTGTAGATTATACGTAATGAATACGATGACATATCAGAGATGAATAAAAATGTGTTTTTTTATAAATAAGATTGGGATTTGCACACAGTCTGAAGCTCCCCAAGGCAGTTGATGTTGAAATAAAAACAAGACTTAGGGGGTAATTAGGATTAATCCCAGATGGATATATACAAAGGAATCATTCAATCCTCTTACGTCACTGAGCTCGAAATACCGACAAATACCGAGAAGAAAACCCACTTTAGCCAAGTAAAAGGCTAGCACAAGAGAACTTTGTTCGAAAGAGCAAGACCATCATACACACACACACACACAAATATATACATCATCATCATCATCATCATCATCATCATCATCATCATCATCATCATCATCATCAGTTTCCCCCCAGGTCTTTCCATGCCGACCATGACTGTGCTAATCTCCGCCATGTCTTACCGGCAAACCTATCTATCTTATCTCTCCATCTTATGTCTGCTCTTACTGCGTTTGCTATCACTTGGGTACCAATCGACTAACCTTTTGTACCATCTCCTATCCTTCCTTCTTGCTATGTGCCAATCCCATCTCCATTTTTGTCGCTTAATTACGTCTTTGATATATTTTACTTTGGTCTACTCTTGAATCCATGTTCATCGTTTTCTATCTCTTAAAGTTATTCCTTGCATTGATCTTTCCATTGCTCTCTGTGATTCTGAATTTGTTTTCAGATACCCGTTTATATATATGTTCGTTTTTTTTAATAATATTTTATTGTTTGCTTGTTTATTTATTATTTATTCTTGAGTTCTTTGTCCTAAATTTCATTTCAGTTGGTTCAATGCAATTTATTTCTGTGCTCTATTTTTTAAGATGTGAAATATTTTATTAATCACCGCTACCCACAACACTGATTTATTGTTGGGTTTATCCCTCTGTTCTGACATTTATATGTATCTATGTATCCGGACTTCGCCTAGCCCTAACCGTTCACAGTAGAAACTTGAAATTGTGCACACACACTCCCCTCAATCAGTAGGGAAAATGTTTTGTTCTTTTTTTGAAAATTCCCCCCATAATCGGTTTTTAGAATGGGGGCTCAAGCTGCAATGTAAATTGGTCACTAGTTTGTGTCTGCTTGTTTATTGAAAATTCAGACCTTTTTTCACAGCCCATCAAAAGGCGACAGAAGTAACTTATTCATTGATCACCCTTTTTTCCAACTTTGTAATTGATCACCCCCAACACAGCATATATGGGTTGCGGTGATTCATAATTTTCCTTGGAATGCTAGTTTATTCATGAGTACTTTGTCCTAAATTTCATTTCAATAGGTTCAATGCAATTTATTTCTGTGCTCTATTATTTAAGATGTCAAAGATTTGATTTTATTCAGTTTTTCTTTTTCATTCACTAGTGCATCTGTTATTTCTCTTGGCTCCCTGGTAGTTTGTTAATTTCTCTTTCGCCTTCTTTCCTTCACATTCTTTGTTTATCTCTCTTTCGTTTTCCAAACTCTAATCTCTCGCTTTCATTCTCTACCTTTTACTCTTTCTACCCCGCTCCCCCCTCTCTCTCACACACACACACGTTCTCTTCTTTCGCCTTCTCTCCTTCACGTTTTCTCTCTCGCGCTCTCTCTCTCTCTCTCATTCCCATTCTCCTACCCATTCGCTCGTTCTCCACTATTTCTCTCACTTTCTTTCTCGCTTTTATTCTCTATTTCTTTCACACACGAATATCACACACACACACACACACAC
>VCCN01005978.1:644235-662452 GCA_006491835.1 Architeuthis dux | reverse complement strand
TTCCATCCTCGAAACGTGCCCAGCCCAACGCAACTGTGTTTTCTAAGCATGTCCTCAATACTAGGATTGCGCTGTTGGTGACGAAGTCGTACCAACGCACTTTAAGTATGGTCCGTAGCAGCGCTGGTGGAATCGTTCGCTTGTGTGTAGTCCAGGATTCGGCGCCGTATACTAGGGTGGGAAGCACCACTGCTCTGTACACCTTAGTTTGGTTGATTTCCTAAGGTTTTTGTTTGACCTGGCACGTTTTATTAGTCCGCCGAAGGCTTGGTTTGCATTTGCCAGCCGGTTGTCAATCTTTTTGACAGCTTTTAGTTTAGTAGGACCGATAGATATGGACGGTAGGAGATACGGTTAACGGCGTGGGTGGGGGTGTAGGATGACTGTTTTCTTTAGGCTTTTCTTGTTTTCTTTGAAAACAAGAAAATGGCTAAGTCAATTATCCATGATTCTGAAGACGCTTTTTGCAGTTTTAAAATATATTTCTAACAACTATGAAGAGGTTCCTTTGTATTGAAGTTTATTTTTGTACTTTGTACTTTAGGATAATAACATGTATTTTAAATGATTAAATTGATGTTTTTAGCCAACATTCTTAATTCCATGTAGCTGAACTATCTCACACCTCTGACCGAACTATCGCCACTAGGTGGTTCGGACGACCTACACACTGGTGTTTTTTTTTTAAAATTATAGCTTAACATTCAAAAGAGATTAGAATGATAAGGCTACATTTTAACATCAACACAGTTACATTACTGCTTAAACCTGAGTTTTTAGTAATAACTTTTTACAATCGTCCGAAGTAACACCACCCTCCCCGGCATACACACACACATGGTTCTTATTTTTCTAACGCCGTTTAATACAGTAATTAAATATCTGTGCAAGTAAACAAGCAAAGGAAAGGCAACTATCTCAGATGAGTCGCCAAAACAGGTTCGTCTCTTCAATGGACTACCAGTGACTTCCAGTACGCCGCTCGTGTCCGCATACTTAAGGACGGTTAAAGTCTATCTTACTAGATGGTGTCCATTGACACGCTTGGGTATTAACTCACAATAGAGAAAGTATATAAAGATCCCATAACGCTTAAATGACCGGGCCATGCTACGTTCATATCCTAGACTTGTGAAACTGATTTATTAACATATCTATTCCATGGATTGATTGTTTTCTTTTCCAATGTTGTATTACTTGTTTAGAAAACAGGACAATTTCAATTGTTTATTTTTATGTATGCATTATATTTGTCCGATCAAGATTAACCTTACCACGAATGTTTAGTTAACATTTCACTGATCATGTACACATAATAATGAGATATAGATATGCTACCGTTCGTTGACATATTGGAAAGAAAAGCTCCGCGTTTGAGTAGTGCAGTACTAAGATATCAACGATATATAGTTTACGTTCACTGATCTCAATGGTAACCTTGCTTGGAAAAAAAGGAAAATCTAACTACGCCTGGAATGTAGATTACTGATTTTCCCACGATGACCTTATTTCCTGCTACAAAATCCACTTCGGTCGAGTTGTGCTTGTTTGTTATCAGGGTAATCATAGGGTAAGTGATCACCTGGGCCCAGTGATAGCGTACTGAATTTCGGTTCGATAGGCCATGGTTCAATCCACAGTCAAGTCACACACACGCCCGAGTAATTTGTAGGATTAGAAATATACTGAATTTCAGAAAATATACATTTACTAAGTCTGACTTGGTCCGGGTATGTGCGGGTGTTCCGGGTAGGTGTGGGTGGCCTAATGGTTAAGGGCACGGAGAATGGAATCGGTGAACCGAGTTCAAACTCCGACACTGACTGTTTGTATTCATTTTGTACTAATACCCTTGGGAAAGGCATGAATCCACGCCCCCTATCAATGGGAAATAGCAGGGCAGTCGAAGCCCTTTAGCTCTGTAAAGCAGTCCATCTTGGGCGTCGGGTTAACAATGCATAATTGCAACAGAAATGATGAATGTATCCCCATGATCCTTTCTAGAATTGCTGACAATTCCATTGCCTTGCGTTTTGTACGAAACATTAGTAACCGAGACTAAGTCTGAATCTAGATTAATGAGACACAGTGATACATGGAGGGAAATAGGAGTAGTAATGGGCCAATCATCAAGTAAGGCCAGCTGTCGTGAAAATCAACATTCAAAATGTAGACTCAAACATTGACTATTGTAGACGATTGAAATCCCACAATTAAACCATGGGGTCGCCCTAATTCTCTCTATATGCGGCTGTAACAGCAGAGCAGTGTTGCCTTATTCAAGTCTGAATTATAATACCGCTTCCTGTACGCCATATATCTCATAATGTCCGGAATTTAAAGAGCTGCTGTATAAAACCCGATTTTACAGTGTATGTGACTGTCGGTGTTTTACTGACATGTACAAGCAATGGAGGATCTTTCTGTATTAAATGATTTACAATCGAAAAATACTTATTTGCCGACGCATCATTAGTTCATGTCCATATAAAATTTAAAAAAGTGACATACACTTCCAGGGTAAAAGAAAGACTAATGGATTGGCCATGAGTTATGCATCTTCAATAAGAGAGTCACGGCCATTATTGCATTGACAAATTAGTACACACTAGCTTATGATGCTAAGCGTCTGCTGTAATCATTAACTATTTACACATCGAAACAGAATCACTATCCTTAGATGTTCCATTGCATTGTGTCTACATTGACGGATATGAGTGAACTTTCTTTTTATATTTAACAATTGATTCATAACCGGAATATAGATGGAATGTATTTACGAACTAGAAAATGTAATACAATGTAAAATAGGAAAGAATATTAGTTTGAACCTTTTGTTGTTGCATGTTGATTATTTAGTCAGGTGATGTCAGTGATGTCTGGACATGCTAAATTAGCCGTAAAAATAACTTTCATTAACGATGTAGTAATGGATTTGAACTTTATTTGCTTCCCATAGTTAGTGAGTATTAAATAAAGAAGACGATCCAGTGACTAAAAAAGAAATAATTTATAAAACAAAATAAGTTAAAATATTCATTGATATTTTCCAAGAGTTGAGCCTTACAAGAGAAACGTGGATGTTTTAAATGTTGCGGATTCGTGCACCTTTAGCGATATTAAATGCTGCCGTGTCTTTCTTGCACGAACAAAATGTGTTTGACTTGTACGAGGGGTTGTAAAACGTATGCAACCGTCTGTTTGGCAACTCGTATTTAAATTATTTTGAAGCTAAAAACTAAGTTCGACCTTAATTGTAGCATAATGACTAATATCGTAGCATACTCTTGTAGCATAGCATTTACGTGCGCGTAAATTTAACTCCCTTATTCTTAGGGTCGCGTTCTTTACGAAACACATTGTATGAGGAAAACGAACAACAGACCAATATGGAAAACGACTTATTTATTTTCAGGATAACTTCTTAAAAGCTGTGTCAATCGAACACAATCATTCTTGAAAGAATAACTTATTTAGCTTGAATGTTGAGGTTGTTCGTTCATCCAAAATAGTCACATAATATTTTGATGAGGAATTACGATCATTATACACTGATTTACTCGGACTAGTTTCCTCGTCTTTGGTGTTATATTAATTATAATTAGATGCAAGTCTGAAAATAAATAATCATGGCTCATAAAAGTTGGATCTGAAGGAATGAAAGGTCGGATGATGATGCATTACTGATAAAATCCTATTTCTGTTCCAACAAAGATCATGGCTGATACTTACAATGCGAATCGCTTTATGAGTGCTGGTGAGAAATCGTGCATTCTGGGAAATGTAGTTCGGATTCACCAATTCTTCAACACTTTAGAACAATGACACAATATGTATAGTCTTCGTGTCCGATCTGACTGCCAATTACTTGGCCGAACCATGTCAGATGTGGACCTAAACTATTGTAACTGCCAGCAGCTTCAGACGAGATCCATTCCAATAATCTATTATAATGAGGATATTCTTTTATCGACGCGTGGCCAAAATGGTTGTGAGTTATTCCAGCGTTAAATTAGTCTGGTTTAAATATAGTGTTTTATCTTTCACTCTCTAAATCCAAGATTCCGTGCGGTACAACACCTTTCTGATATTTATTTCATGCTGAAAACAATCGTCAGAAACATTGCTTTACATTTTATCAGATGAGCTGCCAACCACATATATATTACTTGTCTATGAACTCGCAGTATTAGCCGATATAGTCACGCGTAGTGTGCTTTGATTAGCAAGTAACACGCGAACAGCACTTGCAACACAGAATCAACAAAGTCTATTTTCTTCTTTGACCTCTACAAGGGATTAATCCTGCAATTCAGTTAGAATAAAAATATACGAGATAGAAAATAACATAAAACAAAGGAAAGGTACACTGCACGAAATAAAGGACAAACATCAGAAGCTTTATCTTTTTGCATCCAATGATGCATTGGTGCTCATGGGGTAAACTGGAAGAGAATCGGTTTAATATAAACCCGCGCGATGGAAGAAGCGATCGACGTCTCGTTAAAAATGATTTACATTAGTAAAATAAACAATCGGATTCCACTTGGTTCTTGTTTTTTTTATTGGAAAGAAGCAAGCAAGAGGAATATTGTAGTCGTCTTTGAACAAACAGCGGAGAACTAAAAAAAAAGAAACCTAATCCCTGGTTGAACCACTCATTCTCTATATTTAACCAAGTGTTTCAAAAAAGCGAAAACCCAACAACAGAAGACTAACGATGTTTTAGTTGTATTTCGTCTTTGGACACACAACAGAGAAGGACGATACATGATTTGGCATGTCGACTAATATCCTCGTCGCCCTAAAAGGAAGTGCAGTAGTGATCAATAGTTGGGTATGTGTAGGCAGAATCCGCGATTAATAATGATTAGCATAGTATCCGTAATTAATGACAGGATCTTTTATGTAATGATTGGCACTTCCATATACGATGGGATTATATGTACGCTGACTAGGACTAGGATCAAAATGTAACATATGTGCGCTCTAGTGACGGACAGACAAACACGAAACTACCAGGAAAATTCATAATATTCTTTATATCGCATTTTCTATCGGAGGTTAATATAAGGTTTTGTTTTGTTTATTTTCATTTAAATATCAGCTACAATAATAATAATTATTTTGACCATGTAGCTAAATGGTATCAGCAGAAACCAGAGGAGTACGTAGACAAAAAAGAATAAGACACTCCTGGGACAACAATAATTCAAGATCTGATAGTCGTAAACAAAGAAAGGAAGACCTGCCAGACCGTAGATGTGACTAAGCCAGCGGACAACAGGTTTAAACTGAAAGATACTCCGATCCCGCCTGGAAGCTAGGGGAAGTTTGAAAGGAGAATATTAGGATTGTGTCTATAATAACGACTTGGAACAGTGCAAACATATACGAAGCAAGATCGGATGAAATGGGAATTCAAATAAAGGTCGGGACCATTTAGACCACGATATTGTTGGTGTCAGTGGACTCCAGCGATAACCACAATACATATAGTGTGAACATGACAATGCATGGAAGAAGAATATTAATACTAGCAGCCCAGGAAGAATGTATTGAAGATGAAGATAGAACTTGACAGCAAAATAGTATATGTTGCCTGTGTAGAGGCATCTATTAAACAGTCAATCATATAGGCGAATGCAATGAATTGGTTCAGAAAGAGTACATACATGAGTGGTTGGAAACAGTAATCCAATGGAAAAGGTGTAAGTGCCTGTGATTTATGGTTGGATTGGACGAGAGTCCTCTACTATGAACTCTTCCCGAGAACCAAGTGATTGATTTGGATAAGAACTGCTCCCAATTTAAGAAATTGAAAGTAGCAATGGACCGAAAGTGCCCCGAATTAATTACCATGTGATATTCCACCAGGATAGTGCTAAACAACATGCTTCTTAGGTGACAAGACACTAATTGTTAGACCTTAGCTCATACGATTTCGCCAGACATTGTACATTATTATTACACTTTATTCTCGGGTTTACAGAATTGTCTGAATGAAAAACGTCCAATTCACCGGAATACTCTAAAAGGCATTAATTTGCTCAGAACTATTCTGGGAGGATGGAATTATGAAGGTGCCTGAAAGATGGCCGGTGATAGTGAATCATTAAGATAGACAACTGATCTTGTAGTTTGACATAATAAACCGAACGAATTGTTTTTGTTTAACTAAAGTGTGTAGGTGTGAGTATTATGACATGATATGTTCACATAGAGTAAAGCGTAGGGCAGAAGCATAAGGGGAATAGATAATGCCACACGATACAAAAAAAGATCACAAGATGAGCCAGCAATTCACTCAAATAAGTGTCAACACCTGAAACCTTGGTAGGGAGGTGTGCTACTACGTGCATTGAAACAAATGGTCATCATTTTGTGCCAAAGCTTTCATTGGAGTGTTTCTTACTATTTCCATATGCTCAGGATTAGGTGTAGGATGGCTAAATAAAGTTGTTTTGTTTATACTAAATGTTTACTTCCTGTAATGTTGATATTGACTATCCTATTACTTCTTCCCCACACTGTATATACTTTATAATATTACTAACTTGTGTTCGCCATTTGGATTTCGCTTCCCTTAAAAACTTCATCCATTGATTTACAATAAATACAGATGTTGTACTTATCGATTTAGTATAACCCTCCGTATTAATTAATCAGTCTGCAATGTGACTAAAACTATTTAACTGAAAAGTTTTGAGAATTACTTTTACAAAACCCCATAATTTAGTCGCTGAGAAATTATATATTCCATCTTTGGGCGTTGGAGATGTTGTTCACAGAAACAAAAACAATCTTTATTTTGTTTTCCAGAATTACAACATGCATAAATAAAAGAGAAGCAAATCCTGCATCACGTACGCTTTTTGCATTGTTGAAAGGACCAAATGTTACTTATTGTTTGAAGATGTTTTCGATGATTTCTTATGGAAAATCTGACATAAAGACATCGAATATTGTCATTTTAGAATTGAAAGAAAATACTTTATGGCAGCCGCAGTTGTGTTTGCGAAGGATACACTGTCTGCAAATGGTTTCCCGTTATTTTTCTCTCATATAGATAAACTAAGTGATCAACGAGTTGGTACGACCTTGAAAAATAATTTGGAGCACATCAAATCATCGAATACAAATCAGTCAGTTGACTGATGAACGTTTTATTATTCATGATGTTTACGCAATGAATAATATATACAAGAAAACACTCATTTATTTAGAAGGATTTGTCTAAAGAAGGTTTCGCTTATGTTTATTGAACAAATAGGTGAAAGGAGCGGCTCGTACACTAAGGGAATGAAAGTATATTTGGGAAACGAATTGAATAGAAAGAAAAGCATAATATTTTCTGATTATCTAGTGCATGTACATACAGACATTAATTATATTGTCTGTGCATCTGAGCTCCAAGCAGTAAAACCCTTAATTGACCATTATAGATGCAACATAGAGACAACAACTTGAAACACAATTGCTAACGGAAAATATGACTCCTTTTGAAATTAAAAGCTGTATATCATACGCCATGTTTGCAATTATTATTAATAATTCCAGTATGCTAAGTATCTATTATGAAGTAAAATCAAATGATAATAACATACAGATGGAGACCAGCAGAAAAAGATAATAACATACACATATTGACAAGCAGGCTAGAGATTGTAGACAACTCGAAATTAATGATACTCCTCACAAAAGGACCAAATTATACAAATTATAACGTGTAAATTATGGAAATCTGTGAATGAAAGAAAGATCCAACGATGTACATACTTTGAACACTCCCACACAACTAGTCCGGTCCTCAGGTATTACAAGATATCCTGGAACTTCAAAATAAATGTGTTATAGTGCCAATGGATACAGATGCACATGATGTAGCCTTTATCTGTAAATGCATTACTTTTAATAACATCGAGATATATAAGAAATTAGGACTAAACGTAGATGATAATATAAATAAACTACCAAGTATCTACTTGATACCAAACATGCATGAAAAAACAACCGCAGGTCGTTTTATTGTAGCATACAGTACTACTTTAGTACTAAACCTGTTAGCAAATTAATATACAATCATATATATACATTCCATAGTCTGATATCCTGCCAGGCTGCGCACGGGAGCAAATACCTCGAGTTACATCTCTAGCCACAGCCCAAGTGAGTTCCCGTCCATGAGCCGGGAAAACCCGGGTAAAATAAAGAGAATCGCACGAAGTGGAGGGACGAGCAGTCCTCTCTCTGACGGTGATCGGTAAACACCACATTTGTCTTTGTCCTTTGTTCCCTTGCTTCATATTTTCCTTTCAGTAAGATTCCCACGAGCTGGGAGACACTACATTTTGTCGACGAGGGACGAGATCCGTCTATAAAAAACACAAAGGAATAACCACCTCAACACACGATGGCTAATTCCTTGCCTCCGTTTCCACCATTTCAGATACACAACGGAGAAAGCACAACCGGCGTCAGATGGCGAAAATGGCTCGAAAAGTTCGAGAATCTGCTGTGCGCCATGGACGTAGAAAACGAAAAACGAAATCGGGCCATGTTTCTCCACTACGCCGGCGAGATCGTCGACAGATGGTGCCAACGCAGAGATGCCCAGAGCCGGCCACATCTCAGCGAGACCGCCATCACGAGGCGACGGAAATTCGGCCGTCTGTCGTTACTGTGGAAACTCAACAGCACATCCTTTCTGCCCAGCCAGGGGGAGGGAATGTAGAATCTGTTACAAGATGAACAATTTTGCACGGGTTTGCCGGTCATCCAGGCACAGAATCAACAAGGTTTCATCGAGTATTTCCGGACCTGCGACTGAGAGAACTTCATCCCCATATCCACCCAGTGACGAGTCTGTTTTTACGGTCAATGGCAGGTGAGTCCGAGATTTTAGTACCCCTGCCGTCACTGCCCGTATAAACAGGATTCCAATAACGTTTGCAGTCGACACTGGTGCCAGTGTTAATATTCTCACTGGGCAGGATTACGATGACATGCCAGACTGACCCAAGCTACAGAGACACGCATCCAGCATATACGGGGACGGGTTCACACAGGCACTTCCCGTGCGTGGACTCATCTACGCTAAAATTGCACGAAATGGGACCAACACGAACACGAAACTATACGTTGTGGATTCCAGCGGACCGAACACCCACAATCTTTTAGGCGATGAATATAGTCAAATAGTTCACCACACCACGCATCAGACATAATAACAGACTACACGAGCGCACAACAGGCGAGGATAGAGGAGTTAGTAAAGAAGTTAAACTATCCGAGAAGCGCCTAGCCGCAATTGAAAAACAATTAGACTCTAACACTAAAAGAGGCGCAAGAAATACATCGGCGGTGCAAACGGAAACCAAGACAGCAAGAAAGACGCAAAACGAAAACGAGAAATACACGACAGCACCGGTCGGAACAACACACACACACAAAACAATAACTACACACACGCATACCCGGGTGCTTACAAAACAAGGAAAAAATGTTAGACCTGTGTGATTACAAAACAAAGAAATACAAAACAAAAAATGGGGAAGGGTGTAAACATGAAAATAAAATAAACGTCCCACATACACACAAAGGACTTTTAGGCTCCTACACCGTCCACGACTACAACACAAACCACAGTAGGTCAGACGCAGCCCACGGCCTCAGGCAAAAATGCCTGAGGGACTCCAGGACTATGTCCTAAAATAAACGCGTCACCCACAAAGACATACCATGCACGTCAACCTACACAAAAACACAGACATATTGCAAACACACGAACACAACCCACAACATAAAAAGGACCTCATATACCCCTTAATGAAGAGGGAAGTGGTGTGATGTCCTGCCAGGCTGCGCAAGGGAGCAACTACCTCGAGTTACCGCCCTAGCCACAACCCATAAGACGGAAGTGAATTCCCGGTCATGCGCCGGGCAAACCGGGGTAAACTAAAGAGAATCGTACGAAGTGGGGGACGAGCAGTCCTCTCTCTGACGGTGATCGGTAAACCCCACATTTGTCTTTGTCCTTTGTTCCTTTGCTTCATCTTTCCCTTTCAGTGAGATTCCCCAGAGCTGGGGGACACTACACATAGTAACACTAAATGTACAGTAATTTAAATCTCTTCTGGGTAGCACATAACTCCATACCACTTAAAGATAAACTGGATATTATAAACGCACGTAAACTAGCTAAATCTATTTCAACATACGATGTTAGTACACTTCATACACGCATCCCTCATACAGATCTCATTAAATGACACAATAGACCTAACAATTTCAGAAGGTAATAGTAAATACATTGGTTTTACAAACTCATCAACCTTTTGGTGCAAAACAAAACATGGCCACATATGTTTCACTCGTTCTACACTTAGCTATCTTGAGCGTGCTTGCAAATTGGAAATAAGTTACCACTTCAAACTATAGATATCCTTATGGGATTAGATACCGAATCTTTTGGGCCAAATTTGAATCTATATAGATACGAATATGTACTTAATTTGGCATTAATTATAAATAATATAACGAAGGCACGTACATTTCACGGATGTACAGGCTTTATTGATGTGTGTCTTGAATGAAGGCGGATAATTCGGCAATTCCTATAGTTCTATCTACCCCAATGACCGAGCAGCTCTCAGATTAAACTATGTCTTGCCTCGAGTTGCTTCATTAGTGAAAAGAATGGGTAACCAAGGAGGTGGACATCATATAATATTTAAACAGTTTAATAAGGCAACATCATCATCCTGTTATACTTCATCAAGTTAAATCGAATGAACTAACAAAGACTCTTACATATTATCTGAACGATAGTGTAGTAAAATAGAACTATTACATTAAATATATTTAATTTATGTTTAGACATCACCTACTAGTATTTTTATATGAAGTTAGGACATTAGAGATTGTTCTAGTCGTTTGGAGTGTGAAAGACCACTAAAATGGCTAACACCAGCTACGGGGGAACACACATGGCTCAGTTCATTTGTTAGCTTGAAGTGATGGGAGATTGAACACACATTACTAAGTTAACAAATGTCTGCATAATATTGATGGTAGAGTCCATTAAATAGTAATAGCTAATTGTCCCATATATGAATGTAGTTTGGTTTGGTCTAAACACATAATATAGCTCATTATGTTGATGGCTCAGTTATAAGAAGCTACAAGACTCTTTAAATCTTTTGGAAATAGATCTTGTATCGAA
This sequence comes from Architeuthis dux, assembly GCA_006491835.1. Taxonomy (NCBI): domain Eukaryota; kingdom Metazoa; phylum Mollusca; class Cephalopoda; order Oegopsida; family Architeuthidae; genus Architeuthis; species Architeuthis dux. The sequence continues at coordinate 651,228 of VCCN01005978.1, read as the reverse complement.
TTATTCGGTTGAATATGTCGAGATTTTACTGGTATTTAGACAGATGACGTCAGTGTAGGTCCGAGGATAAAAACGATGAAACGATTTTGTGAGTCGCACTGCTAAACACTCAAAAATACGACCGCATGGGTACCATCCGCTGTACTGTCGACTGATCCCCCATCGGCCATTTATTAACTGGGTCATTTTAATACGTGTTGCATCCATAAAGAATACAACAAATGCATATATCATGATGCTGCCCTACAAGAGAAGAACAAGCTAAATAAATGATTATATCTAATTTGTTTTTAAATCCCGGAAACAGTTCCATGGCAAACAACTCATGGTCCCTACAAGAAAAGATTACTTACAGCACTATAATATATAATTCTATGTAAAACATAAATCCCTCTGAACATTAACAGTTATTAGTGCATAATTGACTTACATGGCAACTAATGAAATAAACGAATAAACAGAGCAGATTTCTGTATGTAAGATCTTTAGTTTAAACACATCGTTGTGGTCACATCTGGAATTCTGTAAGACTGTAAAACTATGAATATAAACGTATATACATATGAAACGTACATATTACACGACAAAACACAAGTTTCTTTGTGCAACAAGTAATGTATTCATCACCCTGTGTTTGGTGTAAGGTTTATTATTAGGTTTTCGTATGTACTTCATTTTACTTCAAAGAGGTTTTTGAACAATTGAACTCATGCTTTTTGCTATTTGTCTTGTTCCCTCAACGTGTCGTTCGATCCATTCTACAGACTTATTCAGGCGTAGTATCCGTATGTAAATGGAGGGACTCTTTTTTGGCACTACCGTGGAATGAAACGGCCGAAACCTGGTACACCACTAGAATGGATCAGCCAAAACAAAAATAACAAAAAGAAACGGTGTAATTATCCCAGAAACTATTTGAATGTTAATGACTCACCTCAAAATTGTAGACAATAATTTAGTCAATTTCTGTCATATAAAAACTAGTCAATATGATTTGCATGAAGTCTAAACTAAAGCAACATTAAGAAAATATATTGGATGTGGATATGAAACACTACACTGATTAATCCTTTTAGAGTCGCTACGAATACATCAAGTGTAATGGTACATATAATACACTATAGGGAAGTGATTGACTTCAAATATAGACACCATTTCCTTTCTTTTTTGTTGGTACACATGATATGATTTGACCTCTTGGTCATATTCATTGTGCATTTAGTTCAATCAGTGATTTAGTTTTTTTCCCAACTTTGTATCTACGCTTTTGTTCTCTTTCCTTTCTCTTAGATTTGATGTTTTCTACGTTCGCATTCATTGTTTTTCTTCCTATTTCTTCATTTGTTGCTAAATTGTCTTTGGGCTTTGCGTGAATCCCATTTGGCAAACGAGTTCGTTTAACATTTGAAACTGATTGTTTCCAAGATGTCAAGTGAGATGATGAGGTATAACGGGAAAATAATACATTTAAACAAAACAGAGACACCTGAGCCTAAGGATTTGATGTTAAGAATAGAATTGCATAATGGCTATCAGCAAATCATGTAAACTGCAAAGAATACAGATCACTGAACAAAACCACAGCAAGTGAGGCAAGTGCAAGCAATCACCATTAGTAATATTTACTTTTAGTAATGAGGCAGAATCCAGAAAAGAGCGCTACATTTCATTTCCGTTCAACCCAAGAGAGTAAAAACAACCACCATTCTAAAATTATGTTATGGACACTACTTAATGTGCAAGTCTGCCTCGGTAGAGGTGCAGAGGTCACACAAGCGTCATTAAGTGTAAAAACAACCACCATCCTAAAATTATTTTATGGACATTACTTAAGGTGCAAGTCAGCCTCGCTAGAGGTGCAGAGGTCACACAAGCGTCATATAAGTGAAACAATCGTATAATACACATGCGATTTCTGATGTTATTCACAACTGCCTGCATATAGTGTGGCAATGCATAAATCGGCCTCGTAGCACGAATATGTTTCATTTACAGCCTAAACCATGTCAAGCTACATCTGTCCATATTAATTAACACGTCTAAATCCAATTCCTACAGGGAATGATGTAATGTTACAGAAACCCCATACTGATTAGCCCCTTTAGATGTTTACACCATAGAGCTACCCATAGCTTACCCAACCCACCAATGCATCCTTTAGTTTCAACAGAGAATTTCAAACTATCATGACAGAGCACCCGGAGGCTCTGGAGGCTTTTCGAATATTGAAGAGCCATATTTATAAACATCTTTTGATACTGTCGATACGTTTCACAGTATACTACACTGTCCAGTACACTAGTCTGCTTAAGCACCACTGTATGACACAGTAATGTAAGAATTTAGGCAATGGTCCCCATGACATACACATGCCCGTTTACACATAAGTCGGTTATGTGTGCATGTGCAAGTGATTTTCTTAAATTGGGTATTGCAGGTGTATGCGGAATAGCTTCTTGGCTCAACAGCATGGGCTGTAACTGTTGTGTGTGTCATTCAGTTCCCATCCTCCTTTTAGTACTGAATGCAGTTTAGGTCTTGATTCGATGCCTGGTAGTTAGCTCGCAGCATATGTTGCACTAATACATCATGTATTGGTACTAGGGCGTCTGGAAATTGCTGTCTAAACAGGCAAGCATGAAGGGCATCGATTGATGTCAGAGTATATTGACTCTGAGGTATTTGCAGACTGCTTGAAAAAATGCCATCAGATAAATCTCCAAAGGCTTTAGCATTTCTCGGCTTGCCAGTACTTTAAACCAAAGCCATTTTATCTAAAATACAAGATGTCTGAACTCCCCAATTTGGAAGGTTCGCTGTGGCATGCCCCTACTGCTTTATGTGTTGAACCCAAGCTTCCATCTGGGAAAGCAAGTGAGTTATTTCAGACTGTATGCCAATTTTCCATCCGCTTTCAGCAGCAATCACGCGCCTTTGGAACAAGTCAGGTCTGCTTTCACACTCGCTTGTGCTGTGCGTTTTGAAGCATGCTTGGCATACACTGATACACATGCTTTGGAATTCTGTTTTGATAGGAACACATTTCTATGAGCGACTATGTCTTCGTTTGAAATACGCTGAACAACAGATTATACAAGGATCTTCTGCCCTTCTTGCACTCAAAATGTCAATTTTCACTTATTGGAGAGCAACATCATTCGTCAATATACACACTATGTCTTGATGTCCATGCTCAAAAACGTGAAAGCACTCAATCTTGCAAGCCAACAACTGGAGATTTATGTCCTACCTCAATGTGCGATTACTGGGTGTTGTTATGGCGGTTTGGTATGCAACAGGAAATACCACACGGACAATGATACAGACCGAATATGGAATATATATGATTACTTGTAGACTTTTAAAAGGGTTGTAAGCATATTTAGTAAGATTCATATGAAACGCCTACGATCATTGACACAACATATGTATCACTATTATATACAGATATCTATATATTATATATTATATCGCTAACGATGACCTCTGCACCCCGGAGAGAGTAACCTATACCTAAGAAATGATCAGTAGGTTTCGGAGAATGATGTTAACATGGTGGTTGCTTTTACTCACTATATTTATTTATTTATTTAGGTCCAGTCGTTTCCAGAACGATGCGTCTGTTTCTGTTGATAAAGATCGATGCAGCCAAGGTCGCGGATCAATCAGGGTCTTGTTTTTGTTGGAATCATAACACGTTGTTTAAGTTATGTTTCTAATTACTTTACTGACAGACTGACAATAGTGATAGTACTAGCTCTAATCAGGCCGCATTCTCTTCCGATCTGTGGTACCCTCTTACTTTCTAGTAGCAAACGAAACACGAATACACGACTAAGAAAATAAATTGTGCCTGCATAAACACATTCTCGTCCTTCTGGTTTTAACTCTAATTTGACATAAAACATACAGCATCATTGGACAACGGTCCAATTGATATGCATATAGTTTTGCAAAATGTATGTCTGCTCATATAAACTACATGTTGTATACTCAAAAACAGAATTCATAACCTCGGGGTTGGTCCGCAAATCCGCCCCTCCCACTCAACAGCGAGCTATGCACAAAGCACAGCGAGCAGTGCCGTGCATCTATCAGCAGAAAACATATGTTACATCTCAGAGAGACAATTAAAAAACGTAACTACGAATTAATGCATCAATGAAACCCAGCCAGAAAGAATACAAATAGTTTCACGTTTAAATGGCTGCCCCGAAAAAATGTAATCAAATCAATCCGTCCAAAAGATAACACAATCACAACGGCGAAAAGCACTGCAGAAAACCCTGGCCTATCCGAATCAAACTCTTTGAACAGTTCGTTCTTCAACAACACACTATTTCATTTTCAAGGCAGTCAACAACTCAACGAGCAAAATGTTTCCACGTGAAGTCATCAGAGAAACGCACATCTCAACAAGTACATAAGTGACATGAAGAAGAAAAGACGATTTACAAACAAAATACAGTATTGTTGAGAAGATGAGATACAATATTATATAACACAAGGCGAAATCATCGCCTTAACAGGACTAGCCTTTCGTCCTGAACAAAGTATTATCTGTGAAAGCTCAAGTCAAAAAAATCCCACTACATATTTAAACAGAGGTCGGTTTAGCCTTCTCCATGGAGCAAACTCATCCCTAACATGACGTTTCACATTGAACACATACATGAAATACATATATAAACAGGCCATTTTAGCCTTCTCCAGGGAGAACACTCGTCCTAACGAAACGAAACAAACGCGAGTATTTGCACTTGCGCCAATCCAGGCATACACACATATGTAAACGTTTCGGTCAAAAATCCACAATCCTATGTACTATAAATTACTAATTTACCTGTTGTGCATTACACTGGCCACACTTGGTCAACAGTGTTCAAAAGAAAATAGTTCAACAAACGATAAATAAAAACAATTCATTTGACTCGTGAGAAACATTGTTCTGGAGACAAATGAAACATTGTGAGAAGAAAAATAGCAGAACATCCCGGTTACGCGGTCGCCGTTAAGAAAACAAAGGAAAAAAAGAAAACAGTGGTGGTATATGAAACATAATGAAAAGTCGATGTTCACAAGAAGAAAACACTTACTTTTTGTTTCTTTGGAAGGTCCACCTTTCCTGTTGGAGAAAAAAACCTGAAAGAAAGAAAATGTCTTTTGTTTTTGTTTTTTCTTTCTTTTCTTTGTGGTCCGTCATCCGATCCCTCTCGAATTCCATCTTAGGTCGTGGTCGAATCATGTCTAGTAGATTATTTCTATTCAGGACTTTCTTCCCGAGTTATAAATTTAGGTTCGAAAATATGATACCCTCCAATTGAGCGCAAAGCCCACTACCATCACCCCCAAACGACCAGAGTGTATCTCATTAGCCCCGGCCACTGCAGGCGACTCTGAAGGCTAAACGATAGTGTGTTTGAATTGTGTGGCTGTGTTGTCATGTCGATTTCAGACACACACGTTACATCCTTTCACAATTGTGGCACACTTGAAAACGAATGGATTGTCGGAAGATTCAGAGCAACAAGTGAAATGTTTTTTTTGCAAACGAAGCGGGTTTGAGCTAGAAACTCTCCTTTAGAACTATAGTATAACATTATTACAGGTGGAATCATAGAATAGACACTTCAAGGATTAGGAAAATATATTACAGGACAAACAGTTGATATCTAGTCCATATATGAAAACATATATTTCAACATTTGTTTTCCTTTGTTGCTGCTTTTCTCCAGAGTCAATAGGTGTTTGTATATTAATAGTAACTATTTTTTTTAATTCATCGGGTCAGCATTGTATGGAAATATATTCGCCCCATCTGTCATGTGCCGCTGTGAATTCTTTTATAAAGAGAATTCATGAACTTAACTTTTCGATCCTTTAGTCAAGACTTAATTTACAAATTGTTTCTTACACTGGTGCAAGGTCATAACAATGTGTACCCAGTGAGAATGTTGAACCATACACTACGGCAGGCTCACTCGAATAATATATCTCAAATTTTGCTCAGTGCGTCACGTGACAGATGGGGTGAATTTATGGTCTGAATATCGTTTTTACTCGACCAGCTACCGTGCAATTGGGTGCTACATACTAAGCTCAAAATCCCTCACCATATTTAATCTTCTAAACCCTATTCTTAATGTATATTCCTCAACGACATTTTCTTTCAGAAATCTATTTTCAATTTCGCTTTCAGTGACATGGGCAACGTTGCCTGGGACATTTAGCTCAGGATCTATTTAGGAGTGACATCTAATCAGCAGGGATCACGGTCGAACGAGTCTTCGACCATGCTTTGTTAGAAATCCGTATATCAAATCAGAAAGCATCGATTCAGCCACCGATCACGTGACAGAGGAGGATTAGAAGCAAATGCCGAATTCCCAGCGGCAAGGGGAAACAGAGTTTGTATTATCGGCTCAGCCCCCCAGTCAACATGGACATTTATTAACTTAATTGCTGAACGAAAATATTCGGTGTGTAATGCAGCCCCAGGATCAGCGAAAAAGAAATCTGAAACGATTACTTTCTGTTTTATGAACATTGGACAGATATTTAATTCACTTGGCTATCGACATGTCACGAACTTGAAAGCACTCAAAGAGCTCATACTTTTGCCAACGCCACTGTCACTAAAAGCTGAATGCAAATCAGTTCATATATAGCTACATTGCTGGGGGAGGTGTCTCTACAAATTCCTGGAATTGCCCCACAATTTAATCACGGCCTACACCTCATAAAATGTCATTTAAATTCATTTTTGGAGATATGTTGTTGACAGATATGATCGAATACATACTTGTATAACAAAACTGAAAAGATATATCTCTCAAACAAAAAATAATTTCTGCATTCTCCTTACCTCACACACTATTATTGATATTCATTGAGAACTGTTGGTCATACTGTATATGCAGATACACAGGCAGACATACACACTGTATATGTTAGCAGAGGCATATATATATATATACATATATGTGTGTATAT